>CAUVYP010000592.1:282500-302500 GCA_963556195.1 Sepiola atlantica | reverse complement strand
GTTGAGAGGGGGAATGGGTGAGGGCGAGAGGGGGATTTGTTGTGATAGGGCATGAAATATTTGGAAAATGATGGCTATGAGTGAGGAAGTGGAGGGGTGGAGGAGAGGGAGGAGGGAGGTAATTGAACATGTGGGTATGGAATATTTGAAATATTTGGAAAATGAGAAAGTTTCATTGGACTGCAGTGTTAAAAATGTGAGGGAAAAACGGAATAAGTTAGAGAAAGTAAAGATTCATGGAGAAAAACCTTAAAACCTTAACCTTAATGACACTCTCCCACTTACTCGCACCCTTTCTTTTTTCTCCATATAGTTATACACATATATATAGTTATATATATATAATTATAAACGTATATATATAGTTATATATATAGTTATAAACATATATATAGTTATAAATATATATATATAGTTATAAACATATACATAATTATAGTCATATATAGTTTTATAGTTATATATATATGTATATATAGTTATAATTATATATATATATATAGTTATAGTTATATATATATAGTTATATATATAGTTATATATAGTTATATATATAGTTATATTTATATATATATGGTTATATATATATATATAGTTATATATATATATAGTTATATATATATACATATATAGTTATATATATAGTTATAGTTATATATATACATATATAGTTATATATATATATATATATATATATATGGTGGGCTCCATTGTGCTTACTTGAATTTCCTCCTATGGCAACATTTTTAAACTAATTCATTTCTAGAGTTGATTAAATTTAAACGTTTAGGTGCAATGGCAATCATCTGTGCGTCTGAGTTGCATAGATCGCAAGATCTAGAACCTGGGTTATAAGAGTTTGATTTTTTTTAGGATGGACCATGTGTGGAATATTTTTGGATCTTAAATTTTTAACTAAAGTAGTAGTGATGTTGTATTGTTGCCGACATTGCTATTAAAGGAGTAATTATGCATAGATATGCGGATTTTAATTTAATTTGCTGTGGTACCAATATAAGTGTGTATCTTAGGGTTTATTATTGTTTCTGAGCCATTTATATTCCTATTTATGGGTGTACTTTTATTTACTGTATTTTCATGATTAGGTTAGTTAATTGATTGTATATTATTGTAATCGTTATCATGGAGGATCATTTTCGGCTTGCTTAGGTGGAAGATGGATAGTAAAATTATTATGTATAGCATTATGGTGCAAATCAGTCATAATGTTCAGTTGTGAAGTTTGATTAAAAGGCTTCTATTATGTGATCTCTAGGGTTCATTGTATAATTATTTAGTTTAGTCACAGTACAAGCATACACAATGTCAGTGTATGTGCATCTATTATCCAATGGGCAATCACTGGCACGCCTGCAATTGCATGTATTAATGGGATTGGATAGATTTTATTATTTTGCTATTTGCTGAGATTATTGTTTGGGCTATGTTAGACATAGTAGAGTAGTATAGTTTGAGTGAGTTTTTATTCAGTATGGAGCTATATTTATGTGGGTATTTGAAGGAGTTTTCTAATATTTTAAAGAATTCCTTAGGGATATTGGCATTGAATTCTAATAAAATTTGATTCGCACCTCATTTTATTATTTCCTTTTATATTATGCTACATACATAGTTATATATATATATATATATATATTGTTGTATATATATATATTGTTGTATATATATATATATTGTTGTATATGTATATATATAACTATATATATATATATAACTATATATATATATATATAGTTATATCTATATATATATAGTTATATAGTTATATATATATAGTTATATATATATAACTATATATATATAGTTATATATATATATAACTATATATATGTATAGTTATATCTATATATATATAGTTATATATGTATATATAGTTATATATAGTTATATATATATGGTTATATATATATAGTTATATATATGGTTATATATATATATATATATATATAGTTGTAAAAAAATATAAAAATACATAAAGGTATATAAAACATCAAATATATCGGCCAAAAACATACTTTTTTGTTAACCTATAGAATTCATCTATATATATATTTTTATATATTTCCAAAGTTTAATTTTTATTACCTGCAGTAATGTCATTGCGGTAATGGTCCTCTGAGGAGAAGATTTTCTTTTAAAACTCATAAGTTAAGGACTTTAAAGAACTTTGCCTTAACATTGAACTGTAATAAAATTTGATTCGCACCTTATTCTATTCTTCACTTCATCTATTGCTATAGTTATATATATAGTTATATATATATTTATATATTTAGCTGTAGTTATATATATATGTAGTTATATGTATATATATAGTTATATATATATTTAGTTATATATATATATATATATATATATATGTAGTTATATATATATATGTAGTTATATATATGTAGTTATATATATGTAGTTATATATATATGTAGTTATATATATATATGTAGTTATACATATATATATATATATATATATAGTTATATATATATGTAGTTATACATATATATATATATATATATATATATATTTAGTTTTATATATATATATGTGTAGTTATATATATATATATATAGGGGTATATATATAGTTATATATATATATATATATATATATATATAGTTGTAAAAAAATATAAAAATACATAAAGGTATATAAAACATCAAATATATCGGCCAAAAACATACTTTTTTGTTAACCTATAGAATTCATCTATATATATATTTTTATATATTTCCAAAGTTTAATTTTTATTACCTGCAGTAATGTCATTGCGGTAATGGTCCTTTGAGGAGAAGATTTTCTTTTAAAACTCATAAGTTAAAGACTTTAAAGAACTTTGCCTTAACATTGAACTGTAATAAAATTTGATTTGCACCTTATTCTATTCTTTCGCTTCATCTATTGCTATAGTTATATATATAGTTATATATATATAGTTATATATATATATTTAGTTATATATATAGATGTAGTTATATATATATATATTTAGTTATATATATATATATGTAGTTATATGTATATATATATATATATATATATATGTAGTTATATGTATATATATATATATAGTTATATATATATTTAGTTATATATATATGTAGTTATATATATATGTAGTTATATGTATATATATATATATATTTAGTTATATATATATGTAGTTATATATATATGTAGTTATATGTATGTATATATATATATAGTTATATATATATATTTAGTTATATATGTATATTTAGTTATATATATATATATGTAGTTATATATATATGTAGTTATATATATATATAGTTATATATATAGTTATATATAGTTATATATACATGTAGTTATATATATAGTTATATATATAGTTATATATAGTTATATATATATATAGTTATATATATATATATGTAGTTATATATATATAGATAGATATATATATTTAGTTATATATATATATGTAGTTATATATATAGATAGTTATATATATGTAGTTATGTATATATATAGTTATATATATGTAGTTATACATATATATATATATAGTTATATATATGTAGTTATATATATATAGTTATATATATGTAGATATATATATATATGTAGTTATATATATATAGTTATATATATGTAGATATATATATATATGTAGTTATATATATATGTAGTTACACATATATATAGGGGTATATATATAGTTATATATATGTAGTTATACATATATATATATATATGTAGTTATATATATACATATAGTTATATATATACATATAGTTATATACATATGTAGTTATATATAGATATATAGTTTTATGTATAGTTATAGTTATATATATATTTACATAGTTATGTATACATAGACTTATTTGTTTATTTCGAATTATTACTTTTTACATGTCTTAGTCAGATTTTATTCATTTTATTGTTGCATTTTTTGCAATTACTCTTCTAAAGTAAGGCATTTAGTTTGTTTAATAATTTATTTCATATTAGTGTGGCCCGGTTTTTATCCTCATCCCTCATTTTTCCCTTTGTATTTACAGCCAAAAGTGTAACAATCTCTTACTTCCTCGGTTGCCAATGGCAAAATAGTTTTTTCTGTGCAGAATATAAGATCCGACGAAAAATATGTCACTTAACTGAATATTTAATCCAGGCTTTGTTATGTGCGGTGTGCATGCGCAAAGCATATTTACAAAAAAAACAAACGAATTTAAGCACCCCCAAATCACAGGTTTGTGTCTGTTCTACATGAAGAAATTAATGTTTTTTTCTAATTTTTGATATTATGCAACCGAAAGGTGTTTCTTTTAGAAAATGGTGCGGTCGGTAGCGGTGAAGGACCAAGCCCGAGGGATTGATTGTTCGATCTCTATCGACTCAAAGAAGTTTTTTTAGTGATGACCTAAATATTCATCGAAAAGGGCAGTTTGAGGCGGATAAACTGGGAAAGATAGTACTAGTATTTTGTTTACTTTTTATCAAGTGTCGGATCCTTCTGCAACACATACACATGTTACAGTCAAATCCGACATGATATATGAGAATTTTGGGACATGCAATCGATGGTAATGAAGGTACACACAGGCATACATGTTTCATCCTTGCATATTTAATGTAATATATTATAAAAATTTCATAAAAGATTTTGTTCAAATGAAAAAGGATTAAGATACGGGTGTTTTATTGTATGGTTTTATGAGTCCTTATTTTCGCCAGCCAGGAACCGTAAAGTTTATGTCTAGCTTACTTGAAAAGGGGTGACGTCACCAGAAATCTAACGAATCTACATTTGTATAAAGAGGGTGGGAGAAAAACAAAAAAAAAAGATTGGTAGAAGAAACTTTTTTAACAAGATGTCTTGGAATCACCCTATCACCAAAATTCTAGGGAGATTTGATTTTGTGTGCTAAAATATTCGGTTGTGTGTCGCCTTTCACTTTTTAATTTGTTATCTAATTTACATACGATTTATTAATGTCTAATGATTGTCCACTTTCATTGTTTCAGGGAAACGAGTGAGAATACACCACCAAAACCTCAACCCAACAAACGGTAAAAGGAGAACTTCAACATTGGCTTCGGAATGGTTTCAAGCACCACATAATTCATCCATTTCTTTTCTCTTTACATTCTTTTATTAATAAAATATTTGTGAAATAAACATTTTGTTTCTATTTTATCCGTTTCATATATGGAGAGAATCACATAATTCTAGGTAGCTTCGATTTTTAGTAAGTCAAGCAGATTTGTTCCTTTATGCTAAAATATTTGGATACTCGAACTGTATTGTTGAAAAGAAAGATGAGGAGGAACAGTACTTGTATCTATATAAAACAAAATTGTACTCTAATATATTTTTAAGTAACATCAAAGAAAAGAGGATAGTTGGTATGGTAGTTTTGTTTTACGGCATATCAACCCTTTTTGGGTTATTTAATGCCGAATCTGGTCATTATAGTAAAAGTTTTTATGCTTCAAGTTCTTTATATCTTCAAATGTTTAATCATCGTTTTTGGTTTGGTAGTTTTGTTTTACGGCATATCAACCCTTTTTGGGTTATTTAATGCCGAATCTGGTCATTATAGTAAAAGTTTTATGCTTCAAGTTCTAAAAATAAAATAAAAAAGGGGAGGGAGAAAGGGAGAGGGGCTGTTGTTTTTGTTTTGGGTTTTGTAGAACATAATTAAGTTTTACAAAAAAAAAAAAAAAAAAAACGTCAATGTAGGTGAATTTCGTCTCAGGGAGCCACAGGGCAGCCTGATCTGGTATCACCAGGAGGATAGTTGGTAAGCAACCATGGAATTTCTATACCGTTTTCGCTAGTATCTAATTGATAAAGTTATCTTCTCAGATTTTAAAAGTCAGACACAAATAACATTTAAGTTAACAAATCAAACTGATTCTGAATAGGCAGTGTATTTAAATAAACACTTACTGTAACATTTGAAAACGTAACTTAAAAAGTGTACAGCTATTTTCTTATAACTCTCTTTTACGTGACTTTCACGTTCATTCATTCTTTTGATCTTTATTCATCCAGCTACACGCTTAAATGTCTGATAACGTATGTGAAATATACCTTAATTCGCTAGATTCTTTTTATCGTTTATCTTCTTCTTTCTGCGTCACCGCCGCTATCATGTTGATTCTTCATCTAATGGTCACTGCATTCATTCCTGCGTCTTCCTCTGCATGGTCATGATCGTCTCTTCAGGTTAGCAAGATGAAACTTTTCCTTGCACAGAGACGTAGATAAAAGACGACTGAGAGTTTTTAAAGTTTATTCTTGAAGAAAAATATCTCACACATTAGAAAGAGAGACTAAATTTCTCTAAACTGATTGGTTAACTTATTAAGGATAAATAGGTGGATACAGTGAACAGACTTCTTGGAGCACTTTTCGCTCTTCACAATTATCAATGTATAAACAGCATTATTGGCTATCTTTCCTGCCTTACATTCCATGGACAGCTCATCCTAAAGCCTGTGTTTTCTCTCAGCTCGACAAAACATGACGTCATTCCTCATCTCGACTCATATTCCTCTTTTGTCTAACCTATTAAACCTCATACTTTGTGTTTTTACCTTACAGGTCATCCTAACTATGATTCAGTCTCAGGGAACCAGTCTGTTTTGCAGAGTTGTTTTATTTTAATATAACTTTTAAATAATTGTTTTAAAAAAAGAAAGCGCCGACGCCCTAATCAGACATGGAAAGAAAGCATCAGGCAAGACTGTAAACAACAGTCAATCCACACAATCGTGATCACTTGAGACTAAGCATACTGAACAGCCAGACATCATGAAGTGAAGTGAATTTATTGTAATTAAATGCTTTGTTTGTATTCGTTGTGCATGTTAGAGTGGTTGAGAAGTAGTTTTGTGGTTGTTAACATTGGCCGTTGGTTATTCTTCAATATCCCTTTTTTATTAATGAGTCATCACCTATAAAGGGCCAAAACCACTTGAGGATAAGAGTTAATGAGATGGATAGATTGACAGTTTGAACGATGATGAATACTATACGAGGATTGAAAATCTCTACATACAACCCACTAAAAACAACAGCCAAGCCAGTAAAACAGCAATTCCCACTCCTTTGTCAGAAACATCGCCGAGATATATATATATATATATATATATATATATATATATATATATATATATATATATATATATATACACACACATATATGTATATATATATATATATATATATATATATATACACACACATATATGTATATATATATATATATATATATATATATATATATACACACACATATATGTATATATATATATATATATATATATATATATATATATATATATACACACACACATATATGTATATATATATATACAGGGTGGGCCAAAATAAGGGTCCTATCTTTAAATTTGAATAACTTGAATTTGAATAACTTCCACAAAATAAAAGTTAAACTCACCAAACTTTATGTGTGTGTAGACTGACCCTTCCGAGATTTTTTGAAATAAACAAAACAAATTTTAGCCGAAAAACACTTCTTAAAACTTACAAAAACTAAAGTATTGTTTTTTACACTGTTTTGAGTTTTTTAAGCAAAAATAATGTTTTCTAAATGAGGGTACGTTCCTTAGGGCTAATACGGCTCATGCTTGCTTCGGAAGGGGTCCTTTACTTATTCTAAAAAAAAAATCAAAAAAAAATCAATAAATAAAAAAGTTATGAATTTTTAAAAATAGGACCCTTATTTTTGCCCACCCTATATATATGTATGTGTATATATATGTATATGTATATATACGTATATAAAGAGGTGTACTAAAAGCGAACTTTTAGGAAAGGTAAAACCTATTGTGAAGAGTATACAGCTCAATATCCAGGATAGAGCATGAGAATCGCTCAAAATCGAAATTTAAACAAAATACTGGTAGAAACACATCCAATAAATGTCACCAATCGTGCGAAATGGAATGTTCTACCAGTATTTTGTTTAATTTTCGATTTTTGAGCGATTATCAGGGGTCCTCGTGTAGGCTTTATCGATGCCATCTTTGTTTTCGTTCGTACTGAACAAAGTCGACACGAGTTTTTTTTTTTAACAAAAAGAACGCTTTAAAATAAGTAAAAACATAAATAAACTTATCCATGTTGGTAACATCTATTTGCTGCATATTTTATTTATTTATTTTGTTGACTTCAGTAAAGAAAATACTCATATGTCTACTTACTTTGCTGTGTTTAGCTAGAGTAAATTTGTCCCTTTTAATAACACGTTCGTAGCGTGTAAACAGTGAAGTCAGTTAACTGTTAATACTAACCACTGTGACGTCAGCAGAAAAACGAGACTCAATGAAAAGGCCTTCTCTCTTTACGAAGGTCATGACGGAATTTTGGGATCGTTATCAAAATTCGTCTTTCGGCAACAACAAAAGGGGTATATAAAAAAAGGTGGAAACAACAAGGACATAAAAAGGAGCAAATAGTAAATGAGATCCGGAAATGTAATTCAATACAGTTTTATTTATATTCAAAAATAAAAGCTCGTTCCTTTTGTTTCCCAAAGCAGAGTTAACTTCGTCAACCAAAGCTAACAATAAAAACACATAAAGCTCAATAAAATAATCAGTTTAAGCACAAAAGGAATACATAAAAAATGGAGAAAAATCTATCTATCGTACGTACGATAGATAGATAGGTAGGTAGGTATGTACATTCTTGGATTCTGTCGCCCGAAAGTTATATATAAAAAAAAACTTGTGTTTTTTTTTTTGTTTTGTTTTAATATCTATCACTTCAAAGGGGAATTTTTCTAGAAAAGTTCTCGCAGATACAATTCTCTATCTTTCTTTTAAACCGCTTCGTGTTTTAAACTTAGGGCTTTTCTTAACCCTAATAATTTTCGTTAAAAAACCTTTTGGTTTTTAACTCTTTTTTTTTTTTGCTTTTAAGGACTCTCTCGTCCTTGTTAATAAAAAAAAACCTTTGGCTTTTTCGTTTGATCTTTTCCCCTCAAAAGGAAAGTTTTTACATCGGTTAGCTTCGTAACCGACGGAGACCGCTTAAACTACGACTGGAAAATCCGGATCTGTCGAAGTGGGGCCGAAATTTCAACTTGAACTGCTATACCAATGCCGTCATGATAGAACAGGGACAGTCAAAGAGTTACGTTGATGACAATGACGATGAGAATAGAGTAAAGGACCAGTGTGGTGGTCGTCATGCCTTTTTTTGGTGATAACTTCCTCCACAAATAAAAATAATAATAAGAAGACTTACATGCAAAAACAACGGAAGTTTATTCACTGAAATAAACCATTAACAAATATAACATATTTCCTTTTGTGATGAGTTCAGAAGTCCTTTCTTTAGTTTCAGGGTAAGTAAAAAGGAGAATGTCTTTTGTTTTGTTGAAATGCTCATATGTTATAAAATGTTAAGAGAGACAATAGGTAATGTTCGCCTGTGTAATTGCATGAAGCGCGCGAAAGGTGAAATGGAAGAGTGATAGTAAGACGCGTGTAACCTCCGAATGAAGAGTCAGTTGAGAGAGAGGGTTTGATGTTTGTGTGTGCTTAAATACTATTTGGATAGGCTCCAGCGAGCTTAAGGAGAAAAGTTTAGAAAAATGTCTTTGGAGAAATCCCATTGGACAGAAATATCACGTGCAATACAATTATATTCACACTGCGCGCCTAAATTGTATTTATCCCAAAACAACAGTTTTTATCCGAATCTTAACTGTGTCAACTGGCACATACTCCCCCCAGATTGAAAAAAGGAAACATTTTTTTTTTTTCTCTAATATGTAATGTATTCCTTTGAAATGTTTTCGGCAGTGGACTTTTCCTACCTGTTTTTGTCGTAGGTTTGATGTTCCCGTCATTTTCTGCTGGACTCCCATGTCTAGGGAATTTGTTCTGGTGGGGAAATTGTCTGAGGGTGTTCTCAATGTATTGGTTTAATTTCGGTCGATCCGCGATGTTGGTCTTTCCTGTTTTTCCTTTGGACAAGTGAAATATTTTTTCACCTTCTGTCCCAAAGTTCCTCAATGTATGCTGGTTTAATTCGGTCGATCGCGATGTTGTCTTTCCTGTTTTTCCTTTGGACAGTGAAATATTTTTCACTTCTGTCCAAAACTTGGTATGGTCCTGTGTAATTTGGACAAAATGGCTTTTTGACTGTATCGTTCCTAATAAATACATATTTGCATGTGTGAAGGTCATTTGGCATATGTGTTTGTTTGTCAGCCCTCCTGGTGGGTGTAAATTTGAGAGAAGACATTTTGTTCTTTAATTCCGTCACAAATGTATTTGTGGGTGAAATGTCTGCGTATGCATCAAAATATTGTCCAGGTAGTGTGACTGCTGATCCAAAAACTACCTCCGCTGGCGTGCTTTGTAAATCCTCTTTTACTGTGTTTCGGATCATTAATAGGATTAATGGTAAATTATCTGACCAGTCTGCGTTGTTATGACTCGTAGCCAAAGAAGTTTTTAGCTGTCTGTGGAAGCGTTCGACGAGGCCGTTCGAGCAAGGGTCATAAGCCGTTGTCTTTATGTGGGTTGTTCCCAACAATTGGTTGAACTCTGCGAAGAGTTTCGATTGAAATTGCGAGCCTCTGTCCGTTGTGAGTACTGACGGTACTCCAAAAATCGCTATCCAGTCTTTTAATATTGTTCCAGCTACTGTCGCCGCCGATGTGTCCTTCACGGGTATGGCTGTTGGCCATCTGCTGAACCTGTCGACTATGGTGAGAATGTGGGTGTGTCCTTTCGAGGGGGGTAATGGCCCCACCAAGTCAACATGGATATTGGTAAACCTAGCATCTGGCGTACTGAAAGTGCCCAGTGGTGACTTTGTATGCCTGTGTATTTTATTCTTTTGACAGGATACACACATCTTGGTCCAATTTCGAATATCTGTATTCATTTTCGGCCAAACGAAACGGTCTGCTATTATTCTTACCGTGGCTCGTTTGCCTGGATGAGATAAATTGTGGAAATGTTGAAAAACATGTCGTCTGATGCTTGGCGGTATGTATGGACGTGGTTGTTTTTTTGCTGTATCACAATAAAATGTTGTTGTACTAAAAGGTACAGGCATTTCCTTCAGTTGCAAAGACGTTTTCTGTTGTACGTCAGTGAGTGTCTCGTCCGTCTTTTGTTCTTGTGCAATTAATTCCATACTCAGCGAACTGGAATTTATCGAAGTTATTGCAGCTCGTGATGATGCGTCCGCCACGATGTTTTCTTGTCCCTTGACGTATCTGATGTCTGTAGAATATTGAGCAATATAATCAAGATGTCTGATTTCTCTTGGGCCATATTTATCTACATGTGTATGCAGTGCATATGTTAACGGCTTATGGTCAGTGTAAATACAAAAGTTTCTTCCTTCTAACAGATGTCTAAAATGTTTAATTGACAAATAAATTGCTAATAGTTCCCTTGAAAAGGTACTGTACTTTGTCTGTGTCTTGCTCAGTTTGGCTGAAAAAAACGAAATAGGGGTCATTGTATTCCCTGTCAGTTGGTGTATAACTGCTCCTACAGCTATGTCTGATGCGTCTGTTGTAAGTGTAAGTTTTGATTCCTCACTGTCCTTAATATTATTCAATTTTGTGAAATTGACTAAGGCAGTTTTAGCTTGATGGAAAGCTTTTAAAGCTGATCCTTCCAGTTTTAATTGTTGGTTTTTCGTTTTGTTCTTCAATAATGACGTTAACGGTGCAAGGATTGTGGAACAGTTGGGTAAAAATCGTCTGTAATAATTAATTACACTATGAAGCGACGAATTTGTCTAACAGACGTAGGTTGTGGAAAATTCGTAATGGCACTTACTTTTTCGGGTAATGGTGAAATTCCATCCTTATCAATTGAATGTCCGAGGAAATTTACTTCTTGCTGACCGAAAATACATTTGTCCAAGTTTATTTTTAAACCGTAATGGGACAGTCTTTGGAAAATTTGTTCCAAGTGTTGTTTATGTTCGTCGAGGTTTCTACTAGAAATTAGGACATCGTCCACGTATGCGAATACGAATGGAAGGTCCCTAAAAACCTCGTCTATTAACCTTTGGAAGGTTTGACAGGCGTTTCTAAGTCCGAATGGCATTCTGACGAATTCGTAAAGTCCAAATGGCGTGGTCAGTGCTGTTTTATGGATATCTTCTTCCGCCACCGGTATTTGGTGATATGCTTTCACTAAATCCAGTTTGGAAAATACCGTGGCGTTTTGCAGTCCGATTGCGAAATCGTGAATGTGTGGGATAGGGTATCTATCCGGTACAGTTTGTGCATTTAATCTCCTGAAATCGCCGCAAGGACGCCATGTTGTCGCGTCTGATTTCTGTACCATATGTAGAGGAGATGACCACGCACTTTTGGAAGGTCGAATAATTCCTTGTTGTAACATGCGTTGGAATTCGTCCTTTGCGATCTTGTACTTATCCGGCTTCAAACGTCTGGGGGTGGCGTAGACGGGTTGTCTACTCGTTTTAATATAATGTCTTGCATTATGTTTAATATCATCCGCGACTGTGAATGGCTGAGTAAGTTGTGGGTATTTTTGACACAGCCGACGAATGTACGTCTCTTCAGGAAAGGCAGAACTAATCCCAGTAGACTGGTATCTTGTGGTGATACCTTTAATTACGACTTTTGTTTGGTTATCAGTCAGTGTGCGATTAGTCATGTCTACTGATAGATTAAATCGTGCTAGGAAATCTGCTCCTAATATCGGTGTCGTCACGTTGGCTATGGTAAAAATCCACGAAAATGTGCGACGCAAGCCGAGATTGACGCTTAAGTACTTTTCACCGTATGTTGGTATTTGTGTGCCATTAGCTGCCTGGAGGTGGTAAGGCTGTGGAGTAGCTTTCTGTTTACTTAGCGCTGGTATCACGCTTATTTCGGCTTCGGTGTCTATTAAGAAGTTATATCCGTGATTACTGTCACGAATGAAAAATAAACGACCTTTAGTGGAAAATCCAGCAACAGTTGTCGTCACTACTGGCTGGAATGATCGTTTCCCTGATTCTTGTTTTCAAAAGTACAAGGATAAGTGCAACGCCTCGCTTCTGTGCCGAATTTTTTGTGGTAAAAACAGATTTCGTTCGCTCGTTCTCGTGTGTTGCTTCGACCTCTGCTAAAACTTCGTTTTCGGTAGTTAGGTCGATTATTAAATGAGTAACGACGGTTTATTTGCATTAATTCCTGCAATTTACGAGTGAGATTTTCGACCGTAGTTTTTAGTCCGGCCACTTCGTCGTCTCTCGTCTGTTTTGGCTGTGCTTGTGCTGAGTTTACTTTGCGGCTCCTCAGATTTTCATGAATTCGGTCTGCCATGTCGGCGAGTTTTACAGTGCTTGTCTCTTCCGTTGTGGGTGCCAGAATTTGTACTGTTGTGTCTGGGAGTTTATCCAGCCACAAACTTCTCATTATAGTTTCGGACATTTTGTTGTCTCCTAGCAATGATCGCATGTATCGTAAAAGTTGCGACGGTGTGCGATCTCCCAATTCTACTTGGGTGAAGAGATTGCGTAACATTGTCTCGTTTGATAAGCCCGTCCGTCTCAAAATAGCCTCCTTAAGTTCATCGTATGGATTATTTTCCGGTACGTTCTCCAATAAATCAGTCACTTCCTCGACGACGTCTGCCGGGAGTTTTTCAACCAAATAACAATACTTGGTTCGCTGAGACGTAATCCGTTTTGCGTCGAAAAGAGCCTGGATCTGGATAAACCACGTCTTTATTTTGGTGGGATTAAAAGCTGGAATATTTAGCGTTAATGTAGCTAGAGGTGTTTCAACGCGGGGAGCTTCCATTTTTCCGTTTTTCGTTTGAAAATGATTTTAAAGCCTTTAAACTGTCGGTTGATTTGTTTAATTTCGATTTAATAGCGACTATCGGCATAACTCGCTAATTTGTTGCTATATTGTACTGAGATCCACGCTTCGTCTGACGACTTGTATCATCCCTTGAGATTCGCATCGTCTTTTTACTTCCTTTGAGTGTTACCGCACGCATGATATCGCCAGTAGGTTAGGAAACCGCGTGTGCATGCAATTTTGTAAGTCTGGGTCACCAACTGTGGTGGTCGTCATGCCTTTTTTTGTGATAACTTCCTCCACAAATAAAAATAATAATAAGAAGACTTACATGCAAAAACAACGGAAGTTTATTCACTGAAATAAACCATTAACAAATATAACATGTAATGAGTTCAGAAGTCCTTTCTTTAGTTTCAGGGTAAGTAAAAAGGAGAATGTCTTTTGTTTTGTTGAAATGCTCATATGTTATAAAATGTTAAGAGAGACAATAGGTGAAATGGAAGAGTGATAGTAAGACGCGTGTAACCTCCGAATGAAGAGTCAGTTGAGAGAGAGGGTTTGATGTTTGTGTGTGCTTAAATACTATTTGGATAGGCTCCAGCGAGCTTAAGGAGAAAAGTTTAGAAAAATGTCTTTGGAGAAATCCCATTGGACAGAAATATCACGTGGTGTGCTCCCTACTACGTCCGCTCGTTTTGAGTTGATTTAATATATAACACCACGCCGGAATTTGCGTGGGCGTTATTTATTATTTTTCACGCGCCAATACAATTATATTCACACTGCGCGCCTAAATTGTATTTATCCCAAACAACAATTTTATCCGAATCTTAACCGTGTCAACTGGCACACCAGCGAGCTGACACATCAGCAAGAAACGTTGACCCCTCACCACAACCACCACCACCACCACCACCACCACCACCTTCAGCACTGCTTAATGGCGAAGAAAACAAAATTTCCTCGGCGGACATGCTTTTCACCTACGAAACCATTATTGACGTTCTGTTTTTTTGTTTTTTTCGATTGTAATAAAGCTAATAGTTGTCCACTAATAAGGTAAACATCGCAATTTTTATAACAACGAATAAAATGTTAGTCGTGGTTTCGTGGCTCAGAGGTATGTCCGCCGGCGATGTCCTCGTCAGAGGTCAAGCACTTTGTGTTTACGGGTTCGAATAGAGGTCGCATCATGATCAAAGAAACGTCGCATTTTATCGAAATGATTGCGGCCAACAAATAGAAATATCACAACTTAAAATACTTTACCATAAAGTGTTGAAATCGAACCCCTATCACTAGATCGCATGCCTCCAACAAGAACCATGGTCGGCGGACATACCTATGAATATGTTTTTTTTTCGGTAGTAATAAAGTTAAAATTTGAATTATTAACTTTTTTTTACGGACAAATAATTTAAGTTTATTACACCCGAAAAAACATAAACATTAGTGACGTCGATGAGCTTGGGTATCCGGGTTCGAATAGAGGTTTCGCCGTGACCAAAGGAACGTCGCGTTTTACCGAAATGATTGAGGCCGACAAATAGAATACACCACTTATCATTGTTATAAAATATTGAATTCGAATTCTCAACCGATAAGTTATATCAGTCATTTCGAAGCCAACTGCATTAGAACCCCAATCACCAGATCGTATGACTCCAGCAACAACCGCAGTTGGTGGATATACCTGTGAATTCTGAAAGCGCCACTAACGTTGTATGTTTTTTCGGTAGTAATAAAGTTAAAATTGGAATCTTCACCTTTTTTTTAAGGACATATATTTGAAGTTTATTATACCCGAAAAAACAGAAACGTCAGTGTCGGTTTCGTGGTCCAGAGGTATGTCTGCCGTCTATAGAACCTTGTTAGTGACAAAAGTATTTAACGGAGACGTGTTCAAACGGAGTTGGCGTCGTGATCAAATAAACGTCAGTATTTACCGAAATAGCTGACGCCAACAATTTTACTGTAAAATATAGATTTATATCGTTCGTGCTAAAAGCCAACTGCATTCGAACCCTTATCGTTAGATCCCTGGCCTCCTACAACAGTCGTGGTCGGCAGTCATACCTGTGAACCACGAAACCGCCGCTATTCTTCTATGTTTTTTCGGTAGTAATAAAGTTAAAGTTGGAAAGATGGAACAATAATGCTGTGGGTGGGGGTCTATGTTCGCAAATACGTTACTTTCAGATAGTCATAATCTGGTGTCGCTATAGTGGCGAACTGAAATACATTTTCTGTGCAAAGCTGGTACAATAATATAGTGGGGTCTGCGTTCGCACCGAATAGTTCCTGTCCAAAGGTGTAGATACAATAATGCTGTGGATGGGGTCTATGTTCGCAAATACGTTACAAACACATCTTTCAGATAGTCATAATCTGGTGTCGCTGTAGTGGCGAACTGAAATACATTTTCTGTGCAAAGCTGGTACAATAATATTGTGGGGTCTGCGTTCGCACCGAACAGTTCCTGTCCAAAGGTGTAGGTACAATAATGCTGTGGGTGGGGTCTATGTTCGCAAATACGTTACAAACACATCTTTCAGATAGGCATAATCTGGTGTCGCTGTAGTGGCGAACTGAAATACATTTTCTGTGCAAAGCTGGTACAATAATATCGTGGGGTCTGCGTTCGCACCGAACAGTTCCTGTCCAAAAATGTACGTACAATGATATTATGGGGTCTACGTTTATGACAGACGTCCATAAAATGGAAGTATGTCATAAAATCCTACAAAGGTTTTTGAGATATATCTTTATAAGTAGATATATTCTAAAACTACATTAACTATGGTTCAGGTTGAACAAAAGTGGTACAATAATAGTATGGAGTTTGTGTTCGTGCCGGACGTCTATAGAATGGAAATGTGTCACAAACTCCTTTTAAGCATGGCAGGAATACGATACAACTGTGGAATTTCTACGGCTCCGACTATATATTTACTCAAATAAAAACAGGTGGAAAAAAAATTAGGAAATTTATGGAAACTTCACGGAAATTTCACGGACACTTCTAATGACGTCACACTCTTTCGTAATCGGGGTATACACTACCTCAAATAAAGCGTCTTCGTTGATTGAACGATACAGCTAGCTAGCTCTCTCTCTCTGCAAACACCGCAGTAAAAGTTTACTGTCGTAACTTATTCGCTCTCACTGCAAGCGACATGTGAACGGAGTCTGTCTGCGTTCACTGCACAGACCGTGATCGCCCGCTCGTTGTGCTCGTCCGAATTCGGGGCTTAATTCCGATGCTTACCTGGTCTCTGTCATAGCTGTAGCAAAAGGATTCTCCCTCCAAAACAAAATCACAACTCCATTTTGAAACAAGAAACGATGTTTTATTTTAAGAAGTCACAATGATACTTGTTTTCTTCTAAGGTCCACAAACCCAACTAACTCCCTTGCCCATCCTGGTAGAATATATATAGAGAGATATTGATGTCATTTGTGGTAGACAACCCGATCACATACTTGAAAATCATGGGCTAGTTTATCTATGGACATAAAAACTTACTGCTAGGGGGTCTCATATTTGGGGGGGCATTAATTTTTCCTGAACTCAAGTGGCTCAAAATCACAGCAGGAACGTCGTATTCAAGAGAACATTACTATTTCAAAGATGCCTGCCCATTTCTTGTGTGTTCTCTCTCTTCTCTTAGCTAAATATTTCTCCCATTGCAGGCCTGTCGTTTGCATGCATCGCAACTATGTACCCCACCAAACATGCAGCATTGCCCATGCTTACATACTCATATAAAATGTTTATGCTAACACTTTCCATATCGTCAGCGATTTCATGCTTCCTATACAGCCGACAACTCCTTAACTACCATGCACTAAATCGAAGCACATCTGTGAAACGATGTCCCAGCAGCAGTAGCAGCAAAATGGTTGAAATACTTAATACTGATTGGTCAATTCTATCAGAATACGCAATCTTGACTGGAAAAGTCCACTACAAATTTTGCCTCCATTTAAAAAAAAAGAAAGAAATTTGAAAAAAAAAAGAAAATCAAACTAAAATTCTGATTTCTTCTAAATCTTTCGTTTCAAAATATCCGATCAACTTGCCTAATTATCATCAATTTCTTTCTCTGTTTAATGCTGAGATAAATTCAATTCAATTAATTTGGCAAAAAGTAAAACATGCATATTTCAGTTGCCATGTAGGGAAATGTTAGTCTATTTTCTTTGCTAAATATCTTCTGGATTAGTTAACTTACTGGCAATTAAAAAAAAGAAAAGAAATGTCCATTATTTAAATAGGAAACTTAGCCCTCTGGACGCTGAAGTTTTTTTTTGTAGAAAAATAATTTTTTACACCTATTTTTAAAAATAAATGTTAAAATTTGACTAATTTACATAGTGTGATGGCGGCCATCTTGAATTTATTATGAGGTTGATCATCTGCTCATAGAAAATTGTCATTCTCATGCACATAGTAGTCAAGTGCTGAATTTATTGTGTATATTTGTGCTGTTGCAAATAAAACCAGTTTTGCATGTAGTATTGTCTGCTGTTAGAGGTCGAAGACTTGTCGCAATTTTGTGACAGCCGTGCTAAGGGGGTTAATGCTCAATAAATTAGAATTTAAAATAAAAATAGAATTGAGTTGTTTTTTTGCAAATTAAAAATTGTTTTAATTTTGGCTTATAAATATGTAGGGAAGTCTGCTTGGCGATATGGGTCTAGGCAGGTTCAAGATACAGCTTGAACCATTATGTTAATTTTCTGGCTAATATCTTTAGGAAAGGTCTAAATCTTCCGAGCTTTAGATTAAATAGCATTACTTACCATGTGCTACTAGTATACCAGGAGCGGCACGGGATTTAACAGGTTCAAGACACACTGCATGTTAACACACTACTGCAGAGGGGGGGGGGGGTGGCACTTTTTAGAAAGGAAAGAAAAAACCGTCCTATCTGTCGAAGATAGAACATTCTCAAATGAAGGAATAACAATGACCATTCATATAAAAATAATAATTCTTTATTGACAACTTTTTAAGACAATAAAAATGAAAGAGTTGGTAAAGATTGAGAGTTCAGAGTGTCCCAAGAACGTTTTATGTGAAAAAAAGAGTTGTTTTACGTCTAAGGAGAAATTGAGTAGACCTGTTCATTTCAGCTGGCGCAGTGCTAGTTTGCATGTTACAGTGTGTGTAGACGGAATAGGCACTCCAATGAGTAAAGTTTGAAAGTATTCACTCTCCCGCGAGCCAAATATACAAAACCTTTTCTAGCCGCTCAGAAAGGAATACTAAAGGCGCTAGATGCCTACTCATTTGAACGACGTTCTCAGAGCGGAAGTTACATGTCTAAGTTAACATAGAAAGAAACGCCATCCTATATCGACAGATATGTCAAATCAATTCAACCCATACTGGATGTTACCTGACTGGGTCAAATCATAAGTCTAAGGTCATTGGAATTATCTTTGTTGAACCCGGGGGAAGAGATGACCGTGTTTGTCGTCTCAATTCAATTTTAATTTCATTCAAATCGGATTTAACGGATTTTCCATTTAACCAGCAAATTTTGATTTGTACTGCTCCAATCAAATCAAATTTTGAACAGTATGATTTCTACACATAGTGAGTTTTATTTGATTTGGTTTATTTATCGTTGTAATAATTAACATAAACATTGGATGCATTTTCACTACATCGATTGCGGATGCATCTCACGACTGGAGAACGTTTTCAATTTTTCATTTTTGGACTGTCACTCATTACCTGGATCAATCTTCAGTCAACCTCCTGGATATCTTTCCTCAATATGTTTTTAAATTGTATGACTTGGATGGATTGTATAGATTTAACAAAAAAGTATGTTTTTGGGTTGATATATTTGATGTTATATACTTTTATGTATTTTTGTATATATTTTTTACATATTTTCAAAGTGTAATTTTATTACATGCAGTAATGTCACTGCGGAAATGGTCCTCTAAGGAGAAGAGTTATCCTTGAAAACTCATGAGTTAAAGGACGTTAAGATACTTTGCTTGAACTGTGAATTCTAATAAAATTTGATTGGCACCTTATTTTATTATATATTATGATTATATATACATATATATATACTCTCAACGTTTGAACAAAAACCTCACCTTGTATAATTTGGATTATTCGAACTACTGTTCTCATCTTGGATGTTA
>CAUVYP010000592.1:267500-270000 GCA_963556195.1 Sepiola atlantica | reverse complement strand
TCCAATTATGACAATAATCTTTCAGGTTTTTTTTGCCATTGGCCACTCACATCTCTGACCGATAGAAATGCTATTTCAGACTGAAGTCTGACTGATGTACGAAACTTGTCTCATAAAATGCATCTGAAAGAAAACCAAAGTTAACTCGTTCCTTCAATCTTGAAACTAAGATTCTCCAGAGCCAAAACTTTACGGTTTAACCTACATCCTCGTCCTCACATCCTCCCCAACCCCTCCCGCTTTTGTGATGTCATTGGTTCTGGGAAGAACTACAACAAATGCTACTTTCAGTGCAAACAATCGACCACAAAGAAAATCCTGCTTCTATTCATTCAAGAAGTAAAAAAAAAAACCCTTTAAAAAGCTCTTGACATGCCTGGACAATAGAATGGCCATTGAAGTCATGTCTTTCTTGGAGAGTTTCTTTAGGTGCGTCCTAGTATTTTTATGAGAGGCCCTGTCCGTCAGTCGGTATGTCTGTTTCAGTTTGAAATAGTATTTTCATGGCTAAATGTGTAGATTGAATGTATGCATGAGTTCTTTAATCTGTCATGTTAAAGTTTGAAATTAGATTTACTTGGTCCATTACACGGAAAAGGAAAATTTGGTTTAACTTTACATGAAATTCAACCAATCTTATGTTCATGTGAACGTATGATACGATCATGAGGATCATTCTCTGTTATCTTTGACTTAAAAAATATATTATACATATATATATATATATATATATAGTCTCGGAAGTTTCTCAACCATTAAAACTATATTAAAAATAAAAATAATTAAAAAAAAAAAAATAAAAACTTATAGTCCCAAGTCTTTCAGTGGAAAATCACTCATGTAAGTCAATTAATTTTTTACAGTTATTATATCAGTTTGTTTCTAACACTATTTTAAGGGATCATCAGTTGTTTACCATGAAAAACTGTTTCGGGAATTTAAAAACAAGACAGTATTTAATTTCATGGCTTCCCAGCAGAGTTGATCAGACCCCACTTCCCTTAAAAGACAAAAACATAAACGTTCCTTATACTAAATCTACGTTTTGTTCCATATAAATGTTTTGCTAACTTATAATAGTTATTTAAAAAAATAATTTTTTTCTTTACCTTGCTGTTCGTCTGTCTAATAAAATTTATCCGTTACTTACAAAAATGTTACTGCATTTTAAAGTGTTTGGACGAATCCATTACACTATAATTTAGGTGATTAATGTATTATTTTTAGTTTTATATTATAAATATAAAAAATATCAACACATCAAAAAATAAATAAATAAATAAATATATGTGTGTATATATATATATATATATATATATATATATACATATATATGCATATATACACACATATGCATATATATACCTTTAGTCCCTCCTTCTCTCCCTCCTCCTCCTTTGTTGTCCATCTCCCCGTTGTCGTCAACCTCAAATAAATATTAATCTTCCTTGTTCACTTACAGTTTTTCTAATCTGCGTTCACAACTGTCGATTTTTTTCCTTTTTTCTCAGTGTTTCAAATCAGCGTTTATAAGTTAACCGTTAATATTTTCTCTTTTTCTTCTTCTTCTTTGCCCACTCCCAGTGTTTAAAATCGGCGTTCATAACTGTCGATTTTTTCTCTTTCTTCTTCTTCTTCCTCTTCTTTTTTAACATTTTTTTCTTTCTTTCTTTCTTTCTACTGTATTTTTTATTGTTTTTCTTTTTCTCATTATAATTAGTAGATGTATTATATATACGTTTATACACATTCTACATTATTTTTATTTATGTATCCTATGATTTGTTCTATCAGTTTATTTTGATTAATTTGATAAAGTTTTAAAAGAATCAGGATGGCGAGTAATTGCCTTATTTAATTGTTCAAATATTTTATTTTGATCGCCACCTTGGTTAATCATTCTTATTATTAGATCAGAAATTGGGAAGCATGAAATCTACTAATTTTAAAGTAACACGATCAATCCTCAGAAATTCAGACATAATACTCCCATAAAATATATACACAGGGCTAGTACTATTTTTATATGGGATTCGCACGATACGAAAAGGGAATGAATTTCTTTTATCAAACAGTTTAAAGATAAATATTTTATCTTCGATTTTTATATCCAAATCAAGAAAAGTAGCTTGTGTTCCCTTATGTTCACAGTTTAATTTTAACTCTTTAGGATATATTAAATGTTTAGTATTTGCAAACTCTTCGCTATCATTAATGCAAACAAGGTCGTCAATATATCGCATACATTCATGATAACTATACGCTCTAGATATATCATTTTTTTATTAATGGTGACATATATATATATTCCAGTCTGTGTAAATATAGATTTGCCCAAAATGAAGACGGATCCAAACCCATTGGAATACCTATTGTTTGGAGTAATAATTTATTCCCTATTTGAAAGTAACTCTCTTTTATAAGGTGACTTATAAGCATTATCAGACCGGTTTTGGACACACTCGTCTTACCATTTTTATTTTTACACCAAAAGGCTTTA
>CAUVYP010000592.1:217500-257500 GCA_963556195.1 Sepiola atlantica | reverse complement strand
CTCCTTTATCTCTTCTCTCCTGCCCTCCTTTATCTCATCTCTCCTGTCCTTTATCTCTTCTCTCCTGTCCTCCTTTATCTCTTCTCCCCTGCCCTCCTTTATCTCATCTCTCCTGTCCTTTATCTCTTCTCTCCTGTCCTCCTTTATCTCTTCTCCCCTGTCTTCCTTTATCTCTTCTCTCCTGTCCTCCTTTATCTCTTCTCCCCTGTCCTCCTTTATCTCTTCTCCCCTGTTCTCCTTTATCTCTTTTCCCCTGTCTCCCTTTATCTCTTCTCCCCTGTCCTCCTTTATCTCTTATCACCTGTCCTCCTTTATCTCTTCTCCCGTGCCCTCCTTTCTCTTCCCCCTGCCCTCCTTTCACTTCTCCCCTGCCCCATTTTATCTCTTCTATCCTGTCCCCCTTTATCTCTTCTCCCCTGTCCTCCTTTATCTCATCTCTCCTGTCCTCCTTTATCTCTTCTCCCCTGCCCTCCTTTATCTCTTCTCCCCTGTCCTCCTTTATCTCTTCTCCCCTGCCCTCCTTTATCTCTTCTCCCCTGTCCTCCTTTATCTCATCTCTCCTGTCCTCCTTTATCTCATCTCTCCTGTCCTCCTTTATCTCTTCTCCCCTGCCCGCCTTTATCTCTTCTCCCCTGTCTTCCTTTATCTCTTCTCCCCTGTCTTCCTTTATCTCGTCTCCCCTGCCCCATTTTATCTCTTCTCCCCTGCCCCCTTTTATCTCTTCTCCCCTGTCCTCCTTTATCTCATCTCTCCTGTCCTCCTTTATCTTGTCTCCCCTGTCCTCCTTTATATCATCTCTCCTGTCCTCCTTTATCTCTTCTCCCCTGCCCACCTTTATCTCGTCTCCCCTGCCCACCTTTATCTCTTCTCCCCTGCCCTCCTTTATCTCTTCTCCCCTGCCCCATTTTATCTCTTCTCCCTTGTCCTCCTTTATCTCTTCTCCCCTGCCCTCCTTTATCTCTTCTCTCCTGCCCTCCTTTATCTCATCTCTCCTGTCCTGTATCTCTTCTCCCATGCCCTCCTTTATCTCTTCTCTCCTGCCCTCCTTTATCTCTTCTCTCCTGTCCTCCTTTATCTCTTCTCTCCTGCTCTCCTTTATCTCTTCTCTCCTGTCCTGTATCTCTTCTCTCCTGCCCTCCTTTATCTCTTCTCCCCTGTCCTCCTTTATCTCTTCTTCCCTGCCCTCCTTAATCTCTTCTCTCCTGTCCTTTATCTCTTCTACCCTGTCTTCCTTTATCTCTTCTCTCCTGTCCTCCTTTATCTCTTCTCTCCTGTCCTCCTTTATCTCTTCTCCCGTGCCCTCCTTTCTCTTCCCCCCTGCCCTCCTTTCTCTTCTCCCCTGTCCCCCTTTATCTCTTCTCTCCTGTCCTCCTTTATCTCTTCTCCCCTGCCCTCCTTTATCTCTTCTCCCCTGCACTCGTTTATCTCTTCTCCCCTGCCCTCCTTAATCTCTTCTCTCCTGTCCTTTATCTCTTCTCCCTTGTCCTCCTTTATCTCTTCTCCCTTGTCCTCCTTTATCTCTTCTCTCCTGTCTTCCTTTATCTCTTCTCCTGTCATCCTTTCTCTCTTTTTCCACCCTTCTCTCCCCCCCCCATCTCTCCCCCCCCCCCCATCTCTCTCCCCCCTCCATCTCTCTCTACTTTTTCTCTTTCCTCCTTCCTTCTCTCCTTCTTCTCTCTGTGTATTTCTCTTCCCTTACACTCTTCCTCTTCTTCCCCTCTCTCTCTTCCACTCCTTTTATCGCTTCCACTAATTTTCCCTCTTCCACTACTTTTTTCTCTCAACCCCTTCTTCTCTCTCCCTCATCCCCTCTTTCTCCTCATCTCTTTCTCTGTCCTTCAATCTGTAGTTTTCTCTTTCTATTCTCTGCTCTCTCTTTACTTCCCTCTCTCCCCTCCTCTCTCACTTCTATCTCTCCTTCTCTCTCTCTTCCCCTTTTACCTCCCCTCCTTTCCTTCTCTCTTGTTCTCTCTCTTCCTCTCCTCTCTCTTTTCTTTCTCCCTCTCTTTCTCTTCCCTTTTCCTCTAACTTGCCCCTTTACTCTCTCTCTTTCTCTTTTCTCTCTCTTACTCTTTCTCTCTACCCCCATTTTCTCTCTTCTCTTTCCTTCTTTTCTCTGTTCTCTTTCCTCTATTTCTGTCCTATCTTTCTCTCTCCCCTACTTTTCTTTCTATTCCTCATCTATTTTCTCTCCTCATTCCTCTTTCTCCTATTTCCTTTCTTTCACTTATTTCTCTTCCTTCCCCCCCCCCCCCCTAAAAATACAAAGCCGTGATTGACTGAGCAGATCATGTGATAGTTTAGAAAACAAAAATTTTAAATAGGTTAGCATTTAGCAAAACACAAAGTTAGCATAAAGGTTGTTATGTGGAACTCCACCCATTGCCACCTGGACAAACTGAATGAACAGATCCTAGGAACATGTAGCACAGCAAATCGGCAGATGATTATTTTTTTACTGTTTATAGCACTAAATTAGTTTTTATTAGGGGTGGGACGTAATGGGTGAAAATTTCAGATTCATGCAAGTAGTATTTTTTTTGTGTTCATTTATACATAAATAACACTAAATAATCAAACATTTTGAAAATTTTGCAAAATTCAGAAGGTGCAGCCCACTAGTTTTTGGCTATTTTACATTCATGAAAACCCTTTCACAGCCTGAAAATGGTCCTAAATTAAAGTACTATATCAGATTTAACCATCTATATCCATTCATAGCTTTTGAGAATGTTTTAGGACCTGCAATGTCGCATGAAACCACTTTTTCACCGAAAAATGATGGATTTTGAGTCCCATGGAGCCCTAACGGCTATTTTTGGCCTGCACCTTCTGAATTTTGCAAAATTTTCAAAATACTACTTGCATGAATCTGAAATTTTCACCCACTACGTCCCACCCCGATTTTTATTCGGTTTAGATTTATTTATAGCACTAAATTATTTAACTTTATTTGCAGGGAGAAGGCAAACCACTTAAACGATCGTGACATCGTTTTCTTGTTTTGTTTTTTTGTTCTTTATTCTTTTTTATGTTACCGTATTCGAAACCCTCATTTTTCCTGCTTTTCGCATGAACGCTGTCATCTTTTTCTCCTTGAAGCTACTTCCGTCTTCCGTTTCCACTTCTCTTACTTGTTTATAAACACAAAAGCTACGTGTCTGTCAGTAAATGCTTGCCATAACTTCAAAGGAATCGCCTCATTGGTATTTCTTATTCAAAGAATCGGTTCAGCAATGGAATCGGCCCCAGAGAAATAATCCGGCAACCCAGACTTCTTCTTCTTCTTCTTCGATTCCATTCGCCTTATTTTTCCCTTTAATGATTTGACCCAAAATTCTTTCCGTTATGAAAGGCTGGGGAAATCACAAGAAAGCGTGATCCAGAGGGGTCTGTGAATCACAATAAGGCGCTCATGAAAGGGGAATCTTTCTTTGACAATTTCCAGAGATCCTTCTTGGATTTTTCTACATTCAACGTGTGTGAATTCTCTTATAGCATTTTCTTTCTTGTGTTATTTTTCTTTTCCTGTTTTAGTTCTGTGAGAATAAAGGAATAGGAAAACTAGGCGATACTAAGCATTGATTGGCCAAGCACGTCAAGTAATGGATTACGGGGTGCTAAACTAACGAATATTTTATATCGTAATTTTTACCGTTTTAGCGACCACGTGTTCGGGTATATATTTCCCCACCGAACACAAGACCGCCATTTTGTGTATTGTGTTTACTTTTTTAAACACATACCTGTGCAAATTAAATAATTGTGAAGCTAAAAAATATTTATGTATTTATATATATATATATATATATATATACATACATGTATGTATATGTATATAATATATGTATATATATATGTATATATATATATGTATATATATATGTATATGTATATGTAAATGTATGTATATATATGTATATGTATGTATATTAGACCTCTTCAAAATTGACCTTTTTCTTCAAACATATGGAAACTGCTATTATTCCCATTCTCCAAGGTCTAAATTAGCTAAATATACCAGTTATTGTGATCTTCGACCTTGGCTATGCCTGCCTCAAGAGCCATGTAATTTTATTGTTGACGTTTTTCAAAAACGCTGCAAAATGTGGGATATTATGTCCTTATTTTCATTGTAGCTTTCCAGAGGTTGATGCTATAGCATTGAAAGTGGTACCAAATGAAAGCTAATAAAATTTTCTTGCATATGGTAGTAAACACATGAAAACCTGTGTTAATTTTAATTAATTTTAATGCACAAACATATATATTTTTTATGCTTGGAAAGGATGCCATCATATAATACATAACTTTATCTCAAAAATGTTACTCTTAATGCATGTATATAATTTATTATCACTAAGTATGTTTTATCTCTTCATTTCAGATTGTAAGTTAAAGCTGATTTGTTAAGATTTGTGAACTGCTGACAACATGGCATCTGGAAGACAACTATGCTGTGGGAAAGTGGTCAGCGATACAAGTGAACGGGATGAACCAACTGAAAAGAGAAGAAAGGTGACAACTCCTGCCACAAGGTCATTCAGTGATGTGTATCTCATTGGGCAACCCAGCTCCAGCATCAGGGGCTCTCAACTTCCTACTAATCGCCAGGTGTTCCAGTATTTCCTGCATTTGAGGAATGATAATCCCAACAGTGACAATAGGTCTTTAGCCCATGATACAGTGGATGTCGTTTTGCCATTCTGGAATATGGCAAGGATTAAAACACTAACTAGACCAAATGCAGTCAACCGTTTCATGATCTTCCATGAAAAGTACAGGAAAATTGTTAAAAACAAGGGAAGAAATAACAAACCAGAGGAAGAGAAACGAGCTAACTTTCTGAAGGACTTAGACAAGTTATTTGATATTGGAGCAAAGGATGTTGTGGCCAAGTTTCAGAGAAATTGAATGGATGGATGAAAAGTTATGGGGCAAAAAATGTCATTTTTTGCCATTTCGGGCCTTTTGACCCCCTGGAGGGCTAACCAGATTTTTTTCAAAAATCGGAGAATGTCACTTTCTAACCTAACCAAAGTTACAACTTCATGCAAAATTTCAGAGAAATTCAATGGATGGTTGCGGAGAAAAATCCATATGGACAGACATGCCTCAAAGCATAAATCCCCAATTTTATAAATCGGGGGACCAACAAGAGCCAATAGAAAAACCTCCATCACAAAACTGGCCAAAACATTTCGGACAAGACTGTTTCACAAATGAGACAGAAACTTTAAACAAGCATTCCATGGAAATAACCCCAAAATACCCTAAAAAATACACCAATATCTTCCATAGTAAAAAACTTCAAGAATGAGCCAATCAACACTGTGCTAAATATTTTCCGGGACAACTATCCCAGGAATATATAGATAAGGAAAGCTCTTTTTAGAGTTCTAAACGTTCTTTTAAGTGCAATTGTTTGGATCTCTCTTGCACATGGTTCACCGGATAGCTTTTTAAATTCTTTTTCATGAGCCTTGTAGCTCCTATGATTACTGGAATGATGGAGATCTTCCTAAGATTCCAGTTTCTGTTCATGTCGTACAAAAGACATTGGTATTTAGTTATCTTCTCTCTTTCTCAGCTCTGTTCAAGCCAGCATAATCTTCAACTTAGGTTGCTACTCTCTCCTTCTTGTCCCATATCACTATGTTAGGTTTAACAGTTCCGTTTTGTAAGTATGTAGCTGTATGAATTGCATTGTCACAGTGGATGGTGTTGACTTATTTCCAACATAGTCTATGTTCCCTGGACATGCTGTTACACTGGATATTCAATTTTTTATAGATGGTCCAGTGAAGATATTTACACACTCCATTGTGTTGCATTATATAGTAGCCATCACCCAGAAGAACCTTACAACTGGATGTCAGGTGGCTCACACTCTCTACTTCGGTGTGGCAGAATCTGCACTTGTTCTCGTTGCTGAGACCACTCATCATTTTCTGAAAAGCATTGGTCATCAAGCCTTGATCTTGGGCAGCCATTATCATCCTCTCCTGATTATAGTGGAGTGATCCTTTTTTGAGCCAATCTACAAAGCCTTTCTTTATCTATCTATTCCTGGGATTGTTCTTCCAGAAAATATTTGGCACGTTGTTGGTTGACCCGTTCTTCCAGGTTTCTATGGAAGGTCTTGGTGTATTTCTATCAGCTCTTTTGGGCTTTCCATGACATGCCTTTTTGGTGATTCTGTCTGTGAAACAGTCTTCTCCAAAATGTTTTGGCCAGTTTTGTGATCGAGGTTATTTTACTTCTCTCGTTTATTGCTGTTGATGTACCATCATAAATTTTGAGTTCTAAACGCTCATCAGATTTTGGCCAGTTCTCATAATAGTGGCTCGATGTTGATGGCTAATTATTGAGAGACCCATACCTCCTGCTCCCTTGGGAAGATACAGCCTTGGTAGACACTGGTTTCTGTACAGCGTCAATATTTTCCTTGTTTTTGTGTCTAGTATGCTAATGTCCTTTTGTGCTCAGTCTATAATGCAAAAGTGGTCTGTTATCACTGGCATGGCAAGTTGGTTAATGGCAGCGATTTGGGCCAATTATTGGTACATGTTTAAAAAAACAAACAAACTATTTTTGTTCAAATTCATCGATTTTTATATTTAATCCAATCTGCAGTTTTCTTTTGTTAATAATTTCAGTGCGGGAATAAGAGTAACTAGTCCCTCCCCCAATATTAATAATTATAACTTTGGCGTGACGTCATAAATTATGATTCAAAATATGAATTGACAAACATTTGTCATCAAGTCTTGATCTTGGGCAGCCATTATCATTCTCCTCTGATGTGGAGTGATTTTTTGAGCCAGTCTACAGAGCCTTCCTTATTCATGGGAAAGTTCTTCCAGAAAATATTTAGCACGTTGTGTGTTGGTCGAGTATTTACGTGTTCTACTATTTTTTTGGTTATCTTAACTTCCATTAGAAATAAGATTTCATAGATTCTGAGAGAATGATGCCACAATTATTTCGTGCATCTCTAGAGTTTCTCATGATGAATGCGATTCCTTTCAAATGATGTCTTACAGTCCACACACAGAACGATCAACTAGTAACTTTGATCCATCAACTTTGATATCGGCTTTCGTCAGTGTTATTTATACATATGCTTGTATAGACATGTGCACATATCAACGTGCATGCATTTGCATATATACACGCATGTACGCACAGTGTATATCTTGCAATCGATGCTTTAGAAATGCAGCCTTGTGCCAATATTAACTTTGTCCAACAGTGTTCGCGAAAGAAGTACAAATCTAAAAATAAAACAGAGCCTAAAAGAGAGAATCCATTACGATCGATTTTGGCATTAAAATAAAGGAAAAGAAGAAAAGAGAGTCGATGGAATTCTTCGATAAACGTAATCGATATTCGGAAAATAATAGGAACGAAAAGTCGAAAAGGAATAAGAAAATTGAACCAAGAAATATGGTAGGAAAGAAAAACAAAAAGTCAAAACACTGTTCAGCTTAAATCTCACGCAGATCAAGTAGAGAAAATATATATAAATACTTATTCTTCCTTAATATTAGGTTGGTTCAAGAGAGAATGGCGATGGGGTGATAGAGCGACGGGGTTTTTATTACAATCGAAGAGGCATCAGAAGTTGAATATCAAGAGAATTGTACAAGAGCCTGGCTTGTCGTCATGGCAATTTGCAACACCTCCACACACAAAAAACGGGATTTGTTGGAAATGGCAAAGTAAGATATATATAATAAGTTGAAGTATACGCACATCTCCGACAGGGTTTCTCTTCTGCATGTCAATTAGCTGCATATAGGAGTCTGGTGTTGCACGCAGTAAATCTGGATTAAATGCCCTTTAAGATAAATAAAAATAAATAAAAATATTTTGAATATTATAATATATAAAATTATGTCGGACGGATTTACAAAGTTGGGCTTAAATAGCATTTAAGTTGACAAATCAAACTTTAATTCTGACTAAGCAATTTTCATTTGTTATTATTGGACCATGTCAATTGCATCTTGGCAATAAACAAGCGTAATTTGCTAAAATATATTTAGAAAAAGACACGTAATCTGGTTCGGCAGTTTGCTAATACAGAGACATTTTTAGATAAACATTTAAAACCAGGGTCTGGTGTTTTCCGGGGCAAATCTTGATTCAAATATAAGCCATAAAATTGTGCAATATATCAGAAAAGCAACAAACCCAGGACATGCAGCAGCGTCAGCAGAGAGCCGCAAACGGTCAAAATGTACCAGTGCTCTTGATAGATTTGTGTTTCAACTGATCACTGTGGAGACGATTGGAGCAATAAGCCCCGCTACCCGTGACTTCCTCAGCAGCCTTGGTCTGTTAATGACACGCCACACCGGCGATCATCGTGGCGTGGCTTGGCTTGGCTTGGCTTGGCTTGGCTTGGCTTGGCTTGGCTTCACGAGTGCCTCTCCATCGCCACTATTTATGGAAACGCCTTGAGCCTGCACTCGGCCTACCAAGCCAGCAAGACATCCGATGAAACTTCCTGATATTTGCATATCGGTTTCGAAAAAGGACATTTCATTAATTCATTATTATTTGCCTCCCCATTTTTCTTCTCAATTTTTATGAGTTAACTATTATTTAAATTTGTTGTTACATTCCTGAAATATTATTGGCGTTGGTCATTTCCCCTTATATAATATTATTTTTTTCATTTGTAATATATTTCAATTTCTGTTTAATAAACATATCGAATATCAGAAAAGAAAATGCTTTTAGTTTTTTAAATTACTTCAGCCAGATTTTAAAATTGGACCAAAATATCATTTAAGCGGACATATCAAACTTTTATTCTGACAAGCCAATTTTCATTTGTTATTGTTGTACGATGTTATTCGCCATAGACTAATATACTCCGCTACAATTTGGAAAAAATCTTAGTCCAGTCTAATAGAATGGTAAAATAATCACTTTAAAAGAAAACTCAACTCCGGAAAATAACTCTTACTAAAAGAATAAGAGTTATTCCTCTTCGATGTTAGCTTTCCTTACTTGCTTTTAATATAGAAATATTCACGAAACAAATCTGAACATAACAGATCCCGGGCAACCGCGGATTGGTACACTTGGTTATTTATAAAGTAGAGTTAAAATATTATATAAACATTTAATGACTATCTTTTATTAGAAATCTTTAGAATTTAATAATATATAAAATAAAGAATTTTATAATATATAAAATAAAGAATTTAATAATATATAAAATAATGTTGCTTAGATTTTAACACGTTTGACAAATCTAACTTTGATTATGGTTAGTCAATTTTCATTTAAAAAAAATCTTATGGAAATCGCTCCAGACAAGACATGAAGCCACTTTTGATATAAGGAGTTAAAAAAATACTACTTCTAGATAAAAAGTAGCTAACGATAAGTGCTATATCGATTGATTTCGACCCAGAAAACAGCAATTCTTCCCCCTTTGTCAGAAACATCGTTCATGGAATGTGAGGATTAGAGGACAAAATAAGGGAAGCGATAGTTACGAGGCTGCCGAGAGTAAACCGAAGTTAGTCACTTTCTACTCTCATTTGTACCATGTTTTTGGCAATAAACGTTTTTTGTGAAAATTTATTTAGGAAAATACTTAAAGATGGCATTTCTTTCGTTTAGATAATTCGGGGTTTTGCGGAGTATTTGGGAAAAGTTGATTTTCAAACTGAAGATTCTATCTACCCGATGGGTAGAATTTCAGAGAAAGCAGGATAGAATAATGCGTTAAACTTGAATTAATTATTTTTTATGATTCATTGAAATTCGGATTTCTGTTTTCAATTGATCACAATTAATCAATAAAGCAATGATCTAATATAGAGACATTCTTAAATAAGCACCTAAGAAGAAAAATCATCAAAGAAAAATAACACTTAAACTTTTAGTAAGAGTTAGTTCCTAATTTGCATTTTAGTTTAAATACTGGTTACTAAAGGAGGATTGCACTGCCCCAAACTCCCAAATTGGGAACTCACAACTGGGTGCATTTTGGTGTTAAATCCAGGACGGTTGGCTTTGGAGAATAGTGTAGACAAAAAATAGTAAAAAGAAAGATAGTTTCGAGATGAACTTGATTTGACAAGGGTGTTCGCCACGAACACCCTTGTCAAATCAAGTTCACAATCGAGGAACTGGTGGGTCAACCTGACCTTACTCGTGTTGATGTTGTTCATACCACTTGAGGATACGTTTTTAACAATCAATCTGACAGAGTCTGGGCCATTTTTGAGTTGGTGACTTGGCTTCTGTCGTCCTTAGGTATGCTTCTGTCCAGTTCTATAGGGGTCCACCCTCCCAGGCTTTATCATTTCTCTTTGAGAAGAAGTTAGTTTATTGCTAATCACCTGTGGTGTCCCTACTGATGAATGCCAACGGCGCTGTGCAGGCATTTTTTGTGGGTCAGAGTGCAAATGCTTCTTGTGCACTGTCTTTCGGATCCCCACCTTCCGACCTTGTGCCATATTTTCCCACGGTGAGAGGAAGGTAAATACCAACTCTACGGTTGTATTCGAATTTGTTGCAGTGACGCAACAATTCTTAATTTTACCGCCATTCCAATTGATATCCTGAATTTTCTGAATTTTTCATCACCAGATTCGACATTTTCTTCTTGTAATCTCAACTTAATTATTTTAGTTTTACAATAATCAATTTGGGACGTATTAATGAAGTCAATTTTAATGAACCATAAAAATAATTCATTCAAGTTTAACGCTTCATTCTATCCTGCTTTCTATGCAATTCTACCCATGGCGTAGGTAGAATCTCCAGTTTGAAAATCAACTTTTCCCAAATACTCCCCAAACACCTAATTATCTGAACAAAAGAAATGTCATCTTGAATTTAAGGTGAATATTGAATTTAGTAATCACTTCTCAGCTGTCTAACTAATTGAGCTAGAACTAAATAGATAGAGATCCGAAGCCAGAGAGTTGGTATATAAGCAGGCTGGGATGCTCTATTATACTTAGATGAGTAAATCCATTATCTGGGTGTTGATTGGTTGCTAGTCCATGAGTGGATATCTTTTATATAAATATTGCTTCATTAAATAACGAGTTTTCCTTCAACTGGACTGCAGTTGAATCCCTTGCACTGGTTTCAATTTGATACTGGTTTCAATTTGATACTGCACTCCCCAAACAAGACGACACTATCTTTATGTATTTAAAATGTTTCTACAATATTTAGCTTACACCCCCCCCCCCTACACGCCACATTTATTGTGGATGATATATCAATTTGAATAATACACACTTTTCACGAACTTCCCATCTGTGAAACACATGGCCAGGAGACTGCTTCCCTGCAGGCTACAACATGGTCGTCTTCAAATCCAATGTCAACAAACACTTGTCATAAACCGTCCTCATAAAGTAATCAAAATTTGTTCATTCGAATCATCATCTTCAATCCTCTCGTAATATTCATTATCATTCAACTGACAATCTATCCATCTCATTAACCTTTATCCTCGAGTTGCTTTTAACTTTGATAATTGGTACCCCACTCGTAAAAAAAACAGCAAAAAAAAACGTCAATAATCTTCCCATGTAATTACGAATCACAAGCTTATTTAAGTAGATTCGAACTTAAAATAGCTTCTTAAAAAACTATGCAATAACGGATATTTCTGCCTATTCTCTATCTCTACAAATCTACTATCAGACTTTGCATGTAGTATTGTTGTCATATTTGGGCTGGTGAATCTCTGTCCCATTTTAGGGTTCTTGATAAGGTGCAGAAACGTATCTGTAATTTGATTGGCCCCACCCTTTCTTCTCCTCTGCACCCTCTCTCTCACAGACATGATATTGCTAGTCTAAGGCTTTTCTATAAATTCTATTATGGCAGGTTTTCTTCAATATTATGTGATCTATTCCCTGCTTTCTTTATTCCAGTTCGTTTGACTCGTTGCTCTAGTAGTCTCCATTAATTCGCTGTTTTAATACCTCATTGTAATACCGCTTCTTATTCCAGTAGCTTCTTTCCAAGAACTGCAAGGGTTGTGGAACTCTCTTTCTGTTGACTGTTTTCCTCCTACATATTGCCCATGTCTTTTCAAGACTAAGGCCAATAGACATCTCCTGTCTTTGCAATAATAATATTTCGTTCTTGTTAGCTCCTTACATCAAATGGTTTCATGCCTTGTCTGGAGCGATTTCTATATAAAAAAAATAGACAGTGACCTAAGTTCTAATTCTACCTCTTTAGTAAAGAAGTTATTTTTCGCTTCGTACAATGATTCTGCGTGTTATGGACGCAGGTCGAACGGACACGTCTTAAGAGTATCCGTTCCTGTTGTTTGTGCGTTTCGAAAGTAACGGAAACTTATCTGAAGAAAGTGATGTGCACGATGCCTTTTGCCTTTTTGATGTTTTTCGACTAAGCGTTCGAAGCTTCTCGTCATAATTTCGGAAGTTGGGGCGAGAACGTCAACACACACTATTAGGATTTCTTCCATTAATGATAAATAAATATGAGAAATCGGTTGAGTGGATGAAAGAACAAAGATTGACCCTCGCAGGAAGTTGGCCGACATCGCTGTTTTTGCAAAGGTTCGTTTGGAAATAGCCGATGGGCGAATAGGGGGGGAGCTTTGTTTGTCCATTTCCGTGTGGAACTGCGATGGTGGTGGGGGAAAAAGGAAGACATTCATAGAAGAGGTAGGCAGAATACACGTCTCGCAAATCAGTTGTATACATTGCTTTAAAAGAATCGACCTCATTTATAAAAAAAAAGAAATGAAAACTAAAATTAAAAAAACCCTAAGATCTTTTACTTTACTTTTCACTAAGAGAATGGTCGCCACTTATCAAGGCCATATGCAACTTGAGGATAAAAGTTAATGAGATAAAATGATTGTCAGGACCTAGTTGGAATACTTCTGGGGACGGTTTTTAATCGGAATTTATTGACATTGGAGGTTAGGCCAACCAAGTTGTAATCCGCAGGAAAGCAGTCTTGTGGCAATGTGTTCCAAAGATGGGAAGCCCTTGCAAAGAAGATATGTTCGTGGAAATTCCACCTGACGCTAGGCACACTGGAGAAGAAAGGAAAGTTTTTCGTCGTTGTGGTTGTAAGACGAGTTCTTGCTGTAAATGTCTTACAAAGAAAGTAATGCGAAACGACTACGAAAGGAATATTTATAAAATGTGACTATGTCTGTTGCAGGACGCTAACCCGCTTCTAGCGTCAAATGCTATGTATTGATAGTCACGAGTTATCTCTCTTGGACCACATCCAAGTTGTTTTTGTTTGTTTTTTACTGATGTGTCACGACTTATCAAGGTACGGGTGCCACTCGAGGATAAGGGTTAAAGAGATCGTCAGTTGGACTATAATCGCCTCTTGTAGCCTCCACAAGTGGGGTGGGCAGAAGATTAACTAATAGAAATTTATTATCCAAGAGGACGGCTCAACAAGTATTTGTTCATATTAGACTTGAAGAAAACCATGTTGTAGTCAGTTGGGAAGCAGACTCGTGGTAACTTGTTCCACAGATAAAATGTTCTAGGAAAGAAACTTTATTTATGAAAGTTTCATTTGGTTTTCGGTAAGAAGAAAGAGAATACAAAGTTCTTTGCTGTGGTTGTAGCTAAACGAGTTCCTTCTGTAAATGTTTTATAGGGGGGAACCAGAGATTGGGGCTCGGCCGAGCAGCTACCATGAACATAACGATACAGTAGAGAGAGGCTAGCAACATCTCTTCTGTGTGAAAGAGGCTGAAGGGACGAGAAGAGATCATCTCCCACTAGATTGTTAAGTTGATTTTGTACTCTGTCAAAACAGGAGAAAGTGCTCCGAGTGGAACTTCCCTAAATATGACAGCAGTACTCCATCTTACTACGTATCTGGCTCTTATACAAGTAAAGGATTGCTTCAGGGGTGAGGTACTTTCTGGAGGGGTAGAATGATCCAACCATTTTCCCAGTAACCTTAGCAACAGATTTGATGTGAGTCTTCCATTTCAGGTCTGGGGTGAAAGTCAATCCTATAAGCTTATCAAAGAAGGGGGCTTCCTCGAGGAGGGAACCATTCATTTCGACTGGGGAGAAGTTAGGATCCGAGAGCTGGTGGTGAAAAGAGAGAAGCTTTGTTACTTTTATAGACCTATTGGAGAGGAAGGGGTTGAGAGGACCTTTCCAGATATTCCATAGCTAACAAGCTTGTGGAGAAAACCTTTGCGCCAGACCCATTTGAATGTTTTTGATAAAAGTTATTGCCCTAGAAACGAAGCCTCCATCGAAAGATTCACGTATCTCCCATGAATTATTACTTGTCAACAGAGAATGAATTTCATCAATTTTGAAGTACAAAAATAGCGCGAGATTCAAAATCGAGACTTGGCCTTTTTCTGCCATGGGCTTCAAACTGGATGGACGTGTTCTATTCAGCTTTACATTTTGACATGGCTTTCAAGACTCTGGCGTCCTATTTACAGGTCACAACCATTGTTCGCAAATAGATATTCAACATTGATCCTTGTGACTGTTTAAACATGTCACTTTCTACTGATCACAGAATACTTGGCAGAATAGTTCACAGACAACATCAAAGTTGTATTTACTTTTCACAGCCCATGCATTCTCTCTACTGTGTTTACCCTGGCAATCCATGTTATTTCGATCATAGTTAACAACTTTTAATGCGAACTCAGTCATGAATAATTACGCCTGTAATTTTAACCCCTTTTCATTTATAACTAGCTTACCCGCCCAACCATTACCGGTAATAGTTACTTTGATTTTTGTATTTCATATGCTTAATAAAATTTCCGTTTATTTAAGACAACAATATGTACAAAAAAGAAATGATAAAAAGTGTTCGCCTCTCTCTACCTTGCCAAGTTATTCATAAAGAATTTAAAATATTGTATCTAATTGAGAGAGAGAAAGAGGGGGAGAGAAGGAGGGACAAAGAGAGAGAGGGTATAAAAGAGAGAGTGCATATAAAGAGAGAGAAAAAGAAGATATAAAGAGAGGGTATAAAAAGAGAGAAAAAGAGAGAGAGAGAAAGAGAGAGAGAGGCGGTGAGAGGAGAGAGAGAGAGGGCGATGCATGAAGATTGTTGTATTTGGTTTGTTTTACGGCATATCAACCATCTATGGGGTATTTAATGCCGAATAAAGTTGTCAAATAAAATTCTATAAGTAGGATAATTATTTATATTTCTAGAATACATTGATCTCAGAAAACATTGCTCTTTGAAAACATTACTCTTTAAAGACATCAGACTTTGAGGATACCCACACCCAAGCTGAAAAAATACTCCGACAATCCCCCAAATCATAGACCTATTGCATTGGTTTAATGTTGTTTGGAATAAAGTTGTTAAATATAATTACGTAGGTAGGGTAATTATTTATATTACCAGAATACATTGCTCTCAATATAAATTGTCTTAGAATACATTGCATGTAGAAAGAAAATTCACATTGAAAGTGGGAGCATTATTCCTAGAATGGAATTCCACTTAGAGCGGGGAGCATTACTCTCAGAAAACACCATTCCAAGGAAAACATTACTCCTTTGAAAACATTACTCTTTGGTATTGGTAATCTTCTTTGTTATCAACGTGATTGCCGCTCACCCAACGCCTTCTAGTATCTATTTTGGGGGGGAAATAAAACAAAGTAATAAGGTTTTGATTCTTTTAAGAACAAGATCGAATAATACGGATGGGGATGAACTTATAGATACTAGGGCATAACGTGACCAGCTGATTGATCGGATCAGGTCTCTCCGACCTCCCGTCTAGTCGAAGTTAGCACCAGGATTCCGAGAGGGTCATGAAGAGAAAGAGAGAGAGAAAGAGAGAGAGAGAGGGGGGCATGCATATAGAGAGAAATGGGCCCCAATAGAGAGAGAGAAAGGGGGCATGGAAAGAGAGAGGGTGTGTGGGCATGAAGAGAGAGAGAGGGGGGGGGGAATGGAGAGAGGGGGCATGGAGAAAGGGAGAGAGAGGGGGACATGAGAGAGAGAGGTATGCAGAAAGAGAGAGGAGCATGAAGAGAGAGAGAGGCATGAAGAAAGAGAGAGAGGGGGGCATTGGGAAAGAGAGAGAGAGAGGGAGGCATGAAGAGAGAGGGAGGGGCATGAATAGAGAGGAGGTATGAAGAGAGAGGGGCATCAAGAGAGAGGGGCATGAAGAAAGAGAGAGAGAGAGGGGCATGAAGAAAGAGAGAGAGAGGGGCATCAAGAAAGAGAGGGGCATCAAGAAAGAGAGAGAGAGAGGTGTGAAGAAAGAAAGAGAGAGAAAGAGGGCATGAAGAAAGAGAGAGAAAGAGGGCATGAAGAAAGAGAGAGGCATGAAGAGAGAGAGAGAGGGAGAGAGAGAGAGAGAGAGAGAGAGAGAGATGGATGAAGGCGGCGCGGGTTATCGATAGTGAGTGGTGAATATTTACGAAATTTAGCTATATTATCAGTTAAAATAATTAGTTGAAAGGAAATGGCAACATGATTTGAATTGTAGAAAAATGACAAATAAATGGATAATCGAAAATAAGAATTTGGTTTGTTTACTTTAGTAAATCATGATACAAAATTTCTTAGCGAAGGAGAAAAAGATTAGGGAACAATAATCAACATGTCGTCAATGTAACGCAGTTTGTTATTTCAAAAATGATCCATAAAAAAGCGTTAGAATGTTGCGTTAATTGTAAGTTTGATTTGAATCGAGCTGAATAAGCCAAAAGAGTAATCTCTATTGCTTTGTGTTTGTGCTGAGAGAAACAACGATTGATAAAGACACCGTTTATGAAGAGCAAGTCACGTGATCCAAATGGATATATAAATATAAAAGTGTTAAAATATTACCTATTTCTTAGCACGACAGATCCTATGCGAATAAAAAAAAGTATTTTTTTACAGTTAAACGAAAAAAGGAAATGTATTAGTATTACTAATTAATATTAATAAGTTAACATTGCTGCTGATAGCAGAATTGGCTTCCATCTTGAATTTACATGCTCTGGAAAGTTTTTTGTCCTGTTAAAAATATTCCGAGCATTGTATCTATAAAAATCAAAACCATAATAATAATTTATTATCCTAATAACATGCACCAATGTTCCACGAAAGAAAAAGGCTAGGCAGAATTAAATATCGATTTTTCATATCAGATACTATTTCGTTCTCAAGTAGGAAATCCGACTGACTTAATATTATAAAGTAGATGTTTTATTATGCTCCTCTTATGTTTATGTGGGAACTAAATTTATGTATATATGTAAATTCAACACTTTCTTTATCATTACTGTTTCTTTATCATTATTATTCTCCAATTTACTTTCGACCGACGCCCGTGCGTTCTCAAGAAACACATTCAATATGTTGACCGCCTGCTAACAGAAGATACTCAACCACGTGGTCGCTGAAAAGAACGTATTAAAATAAATATCATCTATTCCAAATTTATAGAATAAAAATGTTTAAACAGAACAAAAGAAAACAGTTGTTTACAAAATGAAAGAAAGGTGGGGACGGATAAAGGTGTCTGTCAGATCAGGCGGGCAGAGATACGGTCTGTATGAATCTTTATCTGCCCACTTCCATGAAACAGTAATTTCAGTACATTCTATGCCATCTTGTACACATTGTGGGGGTGTCGAAACGACTGTGTATGTGGCACAAGGCAGGCAGAGGCGATCCGTTTTGCGTAGCCTTGAACCAAACATGACTAAGAAGAGAAAACTAAAATGTATCTCCCCCCAGCATTTATAAAAGGGGCGACGTACTACAAAGATATAACTGAGAAACTGCACCCCCTCTGTCCCCGTATGGAAGCAACAATCGACCTTGTTTTAAAATATCAGGTGAAAGAGTGCGACAGGCTAATAATAAACTATACGGACTCACTGATATGACAGCTGTTGATTGAGTGCACGGGTGGTAAGTGGAAAGTTGAGTAGGGGGCCAGTTTGATTAATAACTGTTGTTTTCCTATTATTCTAATTTAGCGAGTGTTTTCAGTTCTGCACATGGCGACGAGTGAGACGGCTGTTGCGTTGAACAATGAGCTGATACATGAAAGATGGAGCGAATAGAATTTCAGAAAAATAAAGTTATATTTCATAAAAAAAAAATGCCCTGTTCATTGCATATAAAACTACTCCATTTTTCAATTGCAGAACTAAATGATTCATGTCCCTGAAGTCAAGACAATTAATTATCTCCAGAGAATTAATGATTAATACTAATTAAAGCCAGCAGACGCTTGCCCATCCATCGTCCGGACAAAACGACTTGCGGATCTATTCACAACGTGGGACCAGGAACATGGACGAGGGATTAATCCGGACGAATAAGCCTCTCGTAGTCCTACTATAGGTCAAGGACCGTCCCCGTACTGAATAGTCACAACGGTGCCTCAAAGGAAAGTCCAGCACAGAGGCGCCCCTGGGCCACGATAGTGCTATATATAGCGTTGTAGAGATAACCCATCCTCAATATTGTTTACGTACAGAAGGAATAAGGGAGTATGAAAAGCAGATATAAACAATGTAAAAGTTTTATATATTCAAATATAGATTTATATAAACCTGGAAGCAAATAGAGTGCAGTAAATGTGGGTGCGGTGAATATATGTGAGTACGAGTGTCTATAGAAAAACATGAGTATGTCTTGCTATAATCGAACGTATGTGTGATAGTGGCAAGTAGGCGCGAAAAGCTTACTGATAGTCAGAAGCGTTCAACTTAAACGAGTAATCAAAGCGGTGAAGAGGAAGAAATGGATACTTAAGTATGTGAAAAATGTTATCAAAGAGAAGATTCACCCACATATAAATGCACTAAGGGAAACTTTAATTACTTTAATAGACACCACGGAAAAAAAACTGATAGAATCAACAGACTGGGCGACTAAGAATCTGCCTAGAAGCCAAGACATCTAAACACGGCAGTTAAAAGAGATGACCCCACAATATATGAAGAGTTTGTATGCAAAACTATCACTACAAAATGTGTTGCGTTTCAACACTCTACGTTGACATCCCGAAATTATGTTTTGCATAAAGTGATATCGACATCATTTTTCTTTGCTTTTAATTCAAACGCATTTCCGGGGCAAGTACACATTAGCCCCTCCCCCTACGGAAAACACTTTTCCGGGGCAAGTACACATTAGCCCCTCCCCCTATGGAAAACACTTTTCCGGAGCAAGTACACATTAGCCCCCTATGGAAAACACTTTTCCGGGGCAAGTACACATTAGCCCCCTATGGAAAACACTTTTCCGGGGCAAGTACACATTAGCCCCCTATGGAAAACACTTTCCCGGGACAAGTACACATTAGCCCCTCCCCCTATGGGAAACACTTTTCCGGGACAAGTACACATTAGTCCCTCCCCCTATGGGAAACACTTTTCCGGGGCAAGTACACATTAGCCCCTCCCCATATGGGAAACACTTTTCTGGGACAAGTACACATTAGCCCCTCCCCCTATGGAAAACGCTTTTCCGGGGCAAGTACACATTAGCCCCTCCCCCTATGGAAAACACTTTTCCGGGGCAAGTACACATTAGCCCCTCCCCCTATGGAAAACGCTTTTCCGGGGCAAGTACACATTAGCCCCTCCCCCTATGGAAAACACTTTTCCGGGGCAAGTACACATTAGCCCCTCCCCCTATGGAAAACGCTTTTCCGGGACAAGTACACATTAGCCCTCCTCCTATGGAAAACACTTTTCCGGGGCAAGTACACATTAGCCCCTCCCCATATGGGAAACACTTTTCTGGGACAAGTACACATTAGCCCCTCCCCCTATGGAAAACGCTTTTCCGGGGCAAGTACACATTAGCCCTCCTCCTATGGAAAACACTTTTCCGGGGCAAGTACACATTAGCCCTCCTCCTATGGAAAACACTTTTCCGGGGCAAGTACACATTAGCCCCTCCCCATATGGGAAACACTTTTCTGGGACAAGTACACATTAGCCCCTCCCCCTATGGAAAACGCTTTTCCGGGGCAAGTACACATTAGCCCTCCTCCTATGGAAAACACTTTTCCGGGGCAAGTACACATTAGCCCTCCTCCTATGGAAAACATTTTTACGGGGCAAGTACACTTTTAACCGAAGTCTAGATCTGATGTGGTCTTCTATTTATTTTTTAATTTCTTAATTTAAAGAGATTCGATTTATCACGTTTTGCATTAGAAACAATAACTATATATTAAACATATAGTTATAATCACATTGACATGACCGTTCTTGTTAAATTACCAAAGATAAGCGATGTTTTTTTTTAACATAGTTCACCCCAAACAAGGCACACTGCCACTGTAGACGTAAGGGGCTACTGAGAATAAAAGTGAAAGTTTTGGGGGTCATCTTAAATTGGGAGCTGTGCAGAGAGATGCTTGTTGACAATAGTTTTACACTTTTGCATGTCGGTACAGTCGGGGAAACAGGGAGCAGGGAAGGAGTTTCAAATGCCGGCAGCACGAGGAAATAAGTTATTGGAGTAGAAGGCTCTCCAACATCTGGGAACTTCAATAGTGAATGGATGGGACTAAGCTGATTGTGTGGTTCCTCGGGTGTATTTATTTTGAGGAAGCACCAGAGCAGCAAGTTCATCGGAGCACATTCTATTGAAGTACTTGTAAAACAAGCACAAGGATGCAACATTTTGGCGATGGGATAGGTTGAGCCTGGTCTGTATAAGATGGGTGACTATTGAATATAGTAGGCCGTGGTCATCTCTCTGACTAGTTGGTGGTTTTTGGAATGACATTTATTTGATTACTACAGTAGATATGATTCTAATGCTGTGTTATCAAGACTTGTTATTCTATAGACAATTTCTGACGATTTGTTATAATCGTTTTAATGTCTGTTTTATCCAATTTTCTTTGTCTTTCCGGCAGCTTTATATTCTTTTCTCTTGGAATTTCCAAGATTGTTTGCAACAGAATTACAGCCATAAAATGATCTAAATACGAGGAACATTCTTTTGCTGTCTTTATATTAAAACTAAATGTATCTACCTGATGTTGTCTTGTGAATTAAGTTAATTCTTGAAACAATTGAAAAAAAATCGTACTTGGACTCCTTGCATTCTCAGGAGTCTGACCTCAACTCCTTCTCAAACCTCCAAATCCACAACCATGTTATTCAATAATTCAATTTAATTCAAATAAGCTTTTACCGAAGTCTAGATTTGATATGGTCATCAATTTATTTTTTACTTTCTTAATTGAGATTGGATTTATCGCGTTTTGTATTAGAACTCTTCATATATGTCTGTGTGTTCCCTATAGAAAGAAGGGTCAGAGAATCTACAAAAGATCTAAAAGTGTATTCTAATGTAAAACTTACGGGGGAAGACAACTGAATCCTTATGCGCCCTACTAACCTAAGGGAGCTATAAAGAAACGAATCTGCTTTAACACTTCAAATATATCGTATTTTTATGAAATTCATATCATATGTATAAACTTATATGGGAAGACAATTAAAGAGTTTTCGAATCTCTACATTACCCTCTATGTGCCCCTATTTCTAAGTGACCCATCGGGACAGAACAACCATAAACCATATGTATCAGACACTTTTAATTATATCAGATGCGAAATGTGAGGAGGGTGACATTAAAAAACCAAGAAAGTAATTTAGTATTATGAGCATAGTAAAAAAGTACATAGTAGTGATCGTTATTGAATCCCAAGCAACGTCGGGTCTTCCTGCTAATATATAGTATATTATATATATCAAATATGAATGCATATATATACATCGGAAGTGTATATATATCATAACTTGTATATATTGAAAATATGAATGCATATATATATATATATATATATATATATATATATATATATATATTGGAAGTTATGAAGATAGTGAACAAGTACATAGTAGTGATCCTCATTGAATCCCAAGCAACGTCGGGACTTCCTGCTAGTATATAGTATATTATATATATCATATATGAATGCATTGGAAGTATATATATATATATTATAACTTGTATATACTGAAAGTATGAATGAATATATATATATATATATATATATATATATACATATATATATATATAGAGAGAGAGAGAGAGAGAGAGAGATAGAAGAAAAAAGAGTGATAAATATGCGACGATTGCCCAAATTTATTTCAAATTTCAATTGTTCAATGCAAGGTGCATTCAGTAATAAACTAGTGTTTATTATTCTTTTCTTTAAGCCAAGGCTTTTCAAAGATCGAAATCTTATCATCAGAGGAGAAATACAGATGGATAAGTTGGCTTTCGAAAAAACCAAAGTTCAAATATTTGAAAAATATCAAAATTATTATTAAAAATTATTAAAATAATTTTTGATAAAAAAACGTATTGAATGAAAAGAAAAATTTCCGTGAAAAAGATATGCAAATTGTCCGGGTGGTAAATTTCCGTTGAAAAGAAGTCCAGTGAAATTGTAGAATGTGAAGAAAAACTCTTTGCGTGGGAGCAGATTGGGGAAAGTGCTCAAAATGTAGGTAAGTCCAGATGTACTTAAAGGAGGTTGAGAAGAGGAAAACAGGCCATTTTTTTTATATACTTCCAGGGCCAAGTAAAAACAGAAGAATCTCATTCAAGGTTTAAATCCGAATGGGACAAAAAGGCAAAATTGTTAAAGATTTGGGGTTAGGCGGGTGTTTATGAGGTACGGGATAGTTTAAAAAATCGCTTTTGAATTGGGGGGAAAAGGAAAAGGATATATATATATATATATATATATATATATTGGAAGAGTATATATATAATCATTTGCATATATTAAAAGTAGTAATGCATAAATATATATATATACACATACATACATTGGAAATATATATATATCATCACTTGCATATATTGAAAGTATGAATGCATATATATACATATACACACATATTGGAAGTATATATATATATATATATATATATATATATATATATATCAACACTTGTATATATTGAAAGTATGAATGCAAATGCATATACATTGAAAGTATATATATATATCATCACTTGTATACATTGAAAGTTATGAAGATAGTGACTAAATACATAGTAGTGATCCTCATTCAATCCTGAGCAATGCCGGGTCACCATGCTAGTCTCTACTAAAGGAAAGCTATCGCATTACTTTGCAGGTGTTAAGTTATTTTCCAAGCTTGACACCAAAGTCCGTTTCTTGTGTGCACATTTGGATGAAGACTCAACTGATAACAGCATTCCAGTCACTTTATTGTAGAAACTGCTTTCATAGAATCATATTTCGAACTAGCAGGGCTACCCGGTGTTGCCCGGTGAAGTAGTAATTTATTTTTTACCACTAACAATTGATTTCTAACTGTTGTCACACACGAGGTAAATCTTACTGTAAAAATCGAAACAACTAATCGAGGTAAAACTTAACCCCAACAAATATGTGAGTTAAACCTTTCTTAAAGAACAAATATGCGAATAAAGTGTGACAAAAAAAATAAATAAACTAATCCGCTATCTTTTCAATTTGTAAATAAAGTATTAGTGTGCCCGCAAATTAATTCCGATTTTAGTCACAAAAATATAAGATCAAGGGAATATTTTTTTGTTGTGTCTATTAAAAGTGAAAGAAATTCTTTACTTTCATTTTGTTATCAGTTATGAAGATTAAGCCTCATTTTCTTTGCTCATAAAATAAAATTTGCATACGTGATTATTCTTACCTTTCTTTTTTATTAGTAGTTATTAAGATTAAGCCTCATTTTCTTTGCTCATAAAATAAAATTTGCATACGTGATTATTCTTACCTTTCTTTTTTATTAGCAGTTATTAAGATTAAGCCTCATTTTCTTTGCTCATAAAATAAAATTTGCATACGTGATTATTCTTACCTTTCTTTTTTATTAGTAGTTATTAAGATTAAGCCTCATTTTCTTTGCTCATAAAATAAAATTTGCATACGTGATTATTCTTACCTTTCTTTTTTATTAGCAGTTATTAAGATTAAGCCTCATTTTCTTTGCTCATAAAATAAAATTTGCATACGTGATTATTCTTACCTTTCTTTTTTATTAGCAGTTATTATTAAGATTAAGCCTCATTTTCTTTGCTCATAAAATAAAATTTGCATACGTGATTATTCTTACCTTCCTTTTTTATTAGTAGTTATTAAGATTAAGCCTCATTTTCTTTGCTCATAAAATAAAATTTGCATACGTGATTATTCTTACCTTTCTTTTTTATTAGCAGTTATTAAGATTAAGCCTCATTTTCTTTGCTCATAAAATAAAATTTGCATACGTGATTATTCTTACCTTTCTTTTTTATTAGCAGTTATTATTAAGATTAAGCCTCATTTTCTTTGCTCATAAAATAAAATTTGCATACGTGATTATTCTTACCTTTCTTTTTTATTAGTAGTTATTATTAAGATTAAGCCTCATTTTCTTTGCTCATAAAATAAAATTTGCATACGTGATTATTCTTACCTTTCTTTTTTATTAGCAGTTATTATTAAGATTAAGCCTCATTTTCTTTGCTCATAAAATAAAATTTGCATACGTGATTATTCTTACCTTTCTTTTTTATTAGTAGTTATTAAGATTAAGCCTCATTTTCTTTGCTCATAAAATAAAATTTGCATACGTGATTATTCTTACCTTTCTTTTTTATTAGTAGTTATTAAGATTAAGCCTCATTTTCTTTGCTCATAAAATAAAATTTGCATACGTGATTATTCTTACCTTTCTTTTTTATTAGCAGTTATTATTAAGATTAAGCCTCATTTTCTTTGCTCATAAAATAAAATTTGCATACGTGATTATTCTTACCTTTCTTTTTTATTAGCAGTTATTAAGATTAAGCCTCATTTTCTTTGCTCATAAAATAAAATTTGCATACGTGATTATTCTTACCTTTCTTTTTTATTAGTAGTTATTATTAAGATTAAGCCTCATTTTCTTTGCTCATAAAATAAAATTTGCATACGTGATTATTCTTACCTTTCTTTTTTATTAGCAGTTATTAAGATTAAGCCTCATTTTCTTTGCTCATAAAATAAAATTTGCATACGTGATTATTCTTACCTTTCTTTTTTATTAGTAGTTATTAAGATTAAGCCTCATTTTCTTTGCTCATAAAATAAAATTTGCATACGTGATTATTCTTACCTTTCTTTTTTATTAGCAGTTATTAAGATTAAGCCTCATTTTCTTTGCTCATAAAATAAAATTTGCATACGTGATTATTCTTACCTTTCTTTTTTATTAGCAGTTATTATTAAGATTAAGCCTCATTTTCTTTGCTCATAAAATAAAATTTGCATACGTGATTATTCTTACCTTTCTTTTTTATTAGCAGTTATTAAGATTAAGCCTCATTTTCTTTGCTCATAAAATAAAATTTGCATACGTGATTATTCTTACCTTTCTTTTTTATTAGCAGTTATTATTAAGATTAAGCCTCATTTTCTTTGCTCATAAAATAAAATTTGCATACGTGATTATTCTTACCTTTCTTTTTTATTAGTAGTTATTAAGATTAAGCCTCATTTTCTTTGCTCATAAAATAAAATTTGCATACGTGATTATTCTTACCTTTCTTTTTTATTAGTAGTTATTATTAAGATTAAGCCTCATTTTCTTTGCTCATAAAATAAAATTTGCATACGTGATTATTCTTACCTTTCTTTTTTATTAGCAGTTATTATTAAGATTAAGCCTCATTTTCTTTGCTCATAAAATAAAATTTGCATACGTGATTATTCTTACCTTTCTTTTTTATTAGCAGTTATTAAGATTAAGCCTCATTTTCTTTGCTCATAAAATAAAATTTGCATACGTGATTATTCTTACCTTTCTTTTTTATTAGTAGTTATTATTAAGATTAAGCCTCATTTTCTTTGCTCATAAAATAAAATTTGCATACGTGATTATTCTTACCTTTCTTTTTTATTAGCAGTTATTAAGATTAAGCCTCATTTTCTTTGCTCATAAAATAAAATTTGCATACGTGATTATTCTTACCTTTCTTTTTTATTAGTAGTTATTAAGATTAAGCCTCATTTTCTTTGCTCATAAAATAAAATTTGCATACGTGATTATTCTTACCTTTCTTTTTTATTAGCAGTTATTAAGATTAAGCCTCATTTTCTTTGCTCATAAAATAAAATTTGCATACGTGATTATTCTTACCTTTCTTTTTTATTAGCAGTTATTATTAAGATTAAGCCTCATTTTCTTTGCTCATAAAATAAAATTTGCATACGTGATTATTCTTACCTTTCTTTTTTATTAGCAGTTATTAAGATTAAGCCTCATTTTCTTTGCTCATAAAATAAAATTTGCATACGTGATTATTCTTACCTTTCTTTTTTATTAGCAGTTATTATTAAGATTAAGCCTCATTTTCTTTGCTCATAAAATAAAATTTGCATACGTGATTATTCTTACCTTTCTTTTTTATTAGCAGTTATTAAGATTAAGCCTCATTTTCTTTGCTCATAAAATAAAATTTGCATACGTGATTATTCTTACCTTTCTTTTTTATTAGCAGTTATTATTAAGATTAAGCCTCATTTTCTTTGCTCATAAAATAAAATTTGCATACGTGATTATTCTTACCTTTCTTTTTTATTAGCAGTTATTAAGATTAAGCCTCATTTTCTTTGCTCATAAAATAAAATTTGCATACGTGATTATTCTTACCTTTCTTTTTTATTAGTAGTTATTATTAAGATTAAGCCTCATTTTCTTTGCTCATAAAATAAAATTTGCATACGTGATTATTCTTACCTTTCTTTTTTATTAGCAGTTATTAAGATTAAGCCTCATTTTCTTTGCTCATAAAATAAAATTTGCATACGTGATTATTCTTACCTTTCTTTTTTATTAGCAGTTATTATTAAGATTAAGCCTCATTTTCTTTGCTCATAAAATAAAATTTGCATACGTGATTATTCTTACCTTTCTTTTTTATTAGCAGTTATTATTAAGATTAAGCCTCATTTTCTTTGCTCATAAAATAAAATTTGCATACGTGATTATTCTTACCTTTCTTTTTTATTAGCAGTTATTATTAAGATTAAGCCTCATTTTCTTTGCTCATAAAATAAAATTTGCATACGTGATTATTCTTACCTTTCTTTTTTATTAGCAGTTATTATTAAGATTAAGCCTCATTTTCTTTGCTCATAAAATAAAATTTGCATACGTGATTATTCTTACCTTTCTTTTTTATTAGCAGTTATTATTAAGATTAAGCCTCATTTTCTTTGCTCATAAAATAAAATTTGCATACGTGATTATTCTTACCTTTCTTTTTTATTAGCAGTTATTAAGATTAAGCCTCATTTTCTTTGCTCATAAAATAAAATTTGCATACGTGATTATTCTTACCTTTCTTTTTTATTAGCAGTTATTATTAAGATTAAGCCTCATTTTCTTTGCTCATAAAATAAAATTTGCATACGTGATTATTCTTACTTTTCTTTTTTATTAGTAGTTATTATTAAGATTAAGCCTCATTTTCTTTGCTCATAAAATAAAATTTGCATACGTGATTATTCTTACTTTTCTTTTTTATTAGCAGTTATTATTAAGATTAAGCCTCATTTTCTTTGCTCATAAAATAAAATTTGCATACGTGATTATTCTTACCTTTCTTTTTTATTAGTAGTTATTAAGATTAAGCCTCATTTTCTTTGCTCATAAAATAAAATTTGCATACGTGATTATTCTTACTTTTCTTTTTTATTAGCAGTTATTATTAAGATTAAGCCTCATTTTCTTTGCTCATAAAATAAAATTTGCATACGTGATTATTCTTACCTTTCTTTTTTATTAGCAGTTATTAAGATTAAGCCTCATTTTCTTTGCTCATAAAATAAAATTTGCATACGTGATTATTCTTACTTTTCTTTTTTATTAGTAGTTATTATTAAGATTAAGCCTCATTTTCTTTGCTCATAAAATAAAATTTGCATACGTGATTATTCTTACCTTTCTTTTTTATTAGCAGTTATTAAGATTAAGCCTCATTTTCTTTGCTCATAAAATAAAATTTGCATACGTGATTATTCTTACCTTTCTTTTTTATTAGCAGTTATTATTAAGATTAAGCCTCATTTTCTTTGCTCATAAAATAAAATTTGCATACGTGATTATTCTTACTTTTCTTTTTTATTAGTAGTTATTATTAAGATTAAGCCTCATTTTCTTTGCTCATAAAATAAAATTTGCATACGTGATTATTCTTACTTTTCTTTTTTATTAGCAGTTATTATTAAGATTAAGCCTCATTTCCTTTGCTCATAAAATAAAATTTGCATACGTGATTATTCTTACCTTTCTTTTTTATTAGTAGTTATTAAGATTAAGCCTCATTTTCTTTGCTCATAAAATAAAATTTGCATACGTGATTATTCTTACCTTTCTTTTTTATTAGCAGTTATTATTAAGATTAAGCCTCATTTTCTTTGCTCATAAAATAAAATTTGCATACGTGATTATTCTTACCTTTCTTTTTTATTAGCAGTTATTATTAAGATTAAGCCTCATTTTCTTTGCTCATAAAATAAAATTTGCATACGTGATTATTCTTACCTTTCTTTTTTATTAGTAGTTATTATTAAGATTAAGCCTCATTTTCTTTGCTCATAAAATAAAATTTGCATACGTGATTATTCTTACCTTTCTTTTTTATTAGTAGTTATTAAGATTAAGCCTCATTTTCTTTGCTCATAAAATAAAATTTGCATACGTGATTATTCTTACCTTTCTTTTTTATTAGTAGTTATTATTAAGATTAAGCCTCATTTTCTTTGCTCATAAAATAAAATTTGCATACGTGATTATTCTTACCTTTCTTTTTTATTAGTAGTTATTAAGATTAAGCCTCATTTTCTTTGCTCATAAAATAAAATTTGCATACGTGATTATTCTTACCTTTCTTTTTTATTAGTAGTTATTATTAAGATTAAGCCTCATTTTCTTTGCTCATAAAATAAAATTTGCATACGTGATTATTCTTACCTTTCTTTTTTATTAGTAGTTATTATTAAGATTAAGCCTCATTTTCTTTGCTCATAAAATAAAATTTGCATACGTGATTATTCTTACCTTTCTTTTTTATTAGTAGTTATTAAGATTAAGCCTCATTTTCTTTGCTCATAAAATAAAATTTGCATACGTGATTATTCTTACCTTTCTTTTTTATTAGTAGTTATTATTAAGATTAAGCCTCATTTTCTTTGCTCATAAAATAAAATTTGCATACGTGATTATTCTTACCTTTCTTTTTTATTAGTAGTTATTATTAAGATTAAGCCTCATTTTCTTTGCTCATAAAATAAAATTTGCATACGTGATTATTCTTACTTTTCTTTTTTATTAGCAGTTATTATTAAGATTAAGCCTCATTTTCTTTGCTCATAAAATAAAATTTGCATACGTGATTATTCTTACCTTTCTTTTTTATTAGTAGTTATTAAGATTAAGCCTCATTTTCTTTGCTCATAAAATAAAATTTGCATACGTGATTATTCTTACTTTTCTTTTTTATTAGCAGTTATTATTAAGATTAAGCCTCATTTTCTTTGCTCATAAAATAAAATTTGCATACGTGATTATTCTTACCTTTCTTTTTTATTAGCAGTTATTAAGATTAAGCCTCATTTTCTTTGCTCATAAAATAAAATTTGCATACGTGATTATTCTTACTTTTCTTTTTTATTAGTAGTTATTATTAAGATTAAGCCTCATTTTCTTTGCTCATAAAATAAAATTTGCATACGTGATTATTCTTACCTTTCTTTTTTATTAGCAGTTATTAAGATTAAGCCTCATTTTCTTTGCTCATAAAATAAAATTTGCATACGTGATTATTCTTACCTTTCTTTTTTATTAGCAGTTATTATTAAGATTAAGCCTCATTTTCTTTGCTCATAAAATAAAATTTGCATACGTGATTATTCTTACTTTTCTTTTTTATTAGTAGTTATTATTAAGATTAAGCCTCATTTTCTTTGCTCATAAAATAAAATTTGCATACGTGATTATTCTTACTTTTCTTTTTTATTAGCAGTTATTATTAAGATTAAGCCTCATTTCCTTTGCTCATAAAATAAAATTTGCATACGTGATTATTCTTACCTTTCTTTTTTATTAGTAGTTATTAAGATTAAGCCTCATTTTCTTTGCTCATAAAATAAAATTTGCATACGTGATTATTCTTACCTTTCTTTTTTATTAGCAGTTATTATTAAGATTAAGCCTCATTTTCTTTGCTCATAAAATAAAATTTGCATACGTGATTATTCTTACCTTTCTTTTTTATTAGTAGTTATTAAGATTAAGCCTCATTTTCTTTGCTCATAAAATAAAATTTGCATACGTGATTATTCTTACCTTTCTTTTTTATTAGTAGTTATTATTAAGATTAAGCCTCATTTTCTTTGCTCATAAAATAAAATTTGCATACGTGATTATTCTTACCTTTCTTTTTTATTAGTAGTTATTAAGATTAAGCCTCATTTTCTTTGCTCATAAAATAAAATTTGCATACGTGATTATTCTTACCTTTCTTTTTTATTAGTAGTTATTATTAAGATTAAGCCTCATTTTCTTTGCTCATAAAATAAAATTTGCATACGTGATTATTCTTACCTTTCTTTTTTATTAGTAGTTATTAAGATTAAGCCTCATTTTCTTTGCTCATAAAATAAAATTTGCATACGTGATTATTCTTACCTTTCTTTTTTATTAGTAGTTATTATTAAGATTAAGCCTCATTTTCTTTGCTCATAAAATAAAATTTGCATACGTGATTATTCTTACCTTTCTTTTTTATTAGTAGTTATTAAGATTAAGCCTCATTTTCTTTGCTCATAAAATAAAATTTGCATACGTGATTATTCTTACCTTTCTTTTTTATTAGTAGTTATTATTAAGATTAAGCCTCATTTTCTTTGCTCATAAAATAAAATTTGCATACGTGATTATTCTTACCTTTCTTTTTTATTAGTAGTTATTATTAAGATTAAGCCTCATTTTCTTTGCTCATAAAATAAAATTTGCATACGTGATTATTCTTACCTTTCTTTTTTATTAGTAGTTATTAAGATTAAGCCTCATTTTCTTTGCTCATAAAATAAAATTTGCATACGTGATTATTCTTACCTTTCTTTTTTATTAGTAGTTATTAAGATTAAGCCTCATTTTCTTTGCTCATAAAATAAAATTTGCATACGTGATTATTCTTACCTTTCTTTTTTATTAGCAGTTATTATTAAGATTAAGCCTCATTTTCTTTGCTCATAAAATAAAATTTGCATACGTGATTATTCTTACCTTTCTTTTTTATTAGTAGTTATTAAGATTAAGCCTCATTTTCTTTGCTCATAAAATAAAATTTGCATACGTGATTATTCTTACCTTTCTTTTTTATTAGCAGTTATTATTAAGATTAAGCCTCATTTTCTTTGCTCATAAAATAAAATTTGCATACGTGATTATTCTTACCTTTCTTTTTTATTAGTAGTTATTAAGATTAAGCCTCATTTTCTTTGCTCATAAAATAAAATTTGCATACGTGATTATTCTTACCTTTCTTTTTTATTAGCAGTTATTATTAAGATTAAGCCTCATTTTCTTTGCTCATAAAATAAAATTTGCATACGTGATTATTCTTACCTTTCTTTTTTATTAGCAGTTATTATTAAGATTAAGCCTCATTTTCTTTGCTCATAAAATAAAATTTGCATACGTGATTATTCTTACCTTTCTTTTTTATTAGTAGTTATTAAGATTAAGCCTCATTTTCTTTGCTCATAAAATAAAATTTGCATACGTGATTATTCTTACCTTTCTTTTTTATTAGCAGTTATTATTAAGATTAAGCCTCATTTTCTTTGCTCATAAAATAAAATTTGCATACGTGATTATTCTTACCTTTCTTTTTTATTAGTAGTTATTATTAAGATTAAGCCTCATTTTCTTTGCTCATAAAATAAAATTTGCATACGTGATTATTCTTACCTTTCTTTTTTATTAGTAGTTATTAAGATTAAGCCTCATTTTCTTTGCTCATAAAATAAAATTTGCATACGTGATTATTCTTACCTTTCTTTTTTATTAGCAGTTATTATTAAGATTAAGCCTCATTTTCTTTGCTCATAAAATAAAATTTGCATACGTGATTATTCTTACCTTTCTTTTTTATTAGTAGTTATTATTAAGATTAAGCCTCATTTTCTTTGCTCATAAAATAAAATTTGCATACGTGATTATTCTTACCTTTCTTTTTTATTAGTAGTTATTAAGATTAAGCCTCATTTTCTTTGCTCATAAAATAAAATTTGCATACGTGATTATTCTTACCTTTCTTTTTTATTAGTAGTTATTAAGATTAAGCCTCATTTTCTTTGCTCATAAAATAAAATTTGCATACGTGATTATTCTTACCTTTCTTTTTTATTAGCAGTTATTATTAAGATTAAGCCTCATTTTCTTTGCTCATAAAATAAAATTTGCATACGTGATTATTCTTACCTTTCTTTTTTATTAGCAGTTATTTAAGATTAAGCCTCATTTTCTTTGCTCATAAAATAAAATTTGCATACGTGATTATTCTTACCTTTCTTTTTTATTAGTAGTTATTAAGATTAAGCCTCATTTTCTTTGCTCATAAAATAAAATTTGCATACGTGATTATTCTTACCTTTCTTTTTTATTAGCAGTTATTATTAAGATTAAGCCTCATTTTCTTTGCTCATAAAATAAAATTTGCATACGTGATTATTCTTACCTTTCTTTTTTATTAGCAGTTATTATTAAGATTAAGCCTCATTTTCTTTGCTCATAAAATAAAATTTGCATACGTGATTATTCTTACCTTTCTTTTTTATTAGCAGTTATTATTAAGATTAAGCCTCATTTTCTTTGCTCATAAAATAAAATTTGCATACGTGATTATTCTTACCTTTCTTTTTTATTAGTAGTTATTAAGATTAAGCCTCATTTTCTTTGCTCATAAAATAAAATTTGCATACGTGATTATTCTTACCTTTCTTTTTTATTAGTAGTTATTAAGATTAAGCCTCATTTTCTTTGCTCATAAAATAAAATTTGCATACGTGATTATTCTTACCTTTCTTTTTTATTAGCAGTTATTATTAAGATTAAGCCTCATTTTCTTTGCTCATAAAATAAAATTTGCATACGTGATTATTCTTACCTTTCTTTTTTATTAGTAGTTATTATTAAGATTAAGCCTCATTTTCTTTGCTCATAAAATAAAATTTGCATACGTGATTATTCTTACCTTTCTTTTTTATTAGTAGTTATTATTAAGATTAAGCCTCATTTTCTTTGCTCATAAAATAAAATTTGCATACGTGATTATTCTTACCTTTCTTTTTTATTAGCAGTTATTATAAGATTAAGCCTCATTTTCTTTGCTCATAAAATAAAATTTGCATACGTGATTATTCTTACCTTTCTTTTTTATTAGTAGTTATTATTAAGATTAAGCCTCATTTTCTTTGCTCATAAAATAAAATTTGCATACGTGATTATTCTTACCTTTCTTTTTTTATTAGTAGTTATTATTAAGATTAAGCCTCATTTTCTTTGCTCATAAAATAAAATTTGCATACGTGATTATTCTTACCTTTCTTTTTTATTAGTAGTTATTAAGATTAAGCCTCATTTTCTTTGCTCATAAAATAAAATTTGCATACGTGATTATTCTTACCTTTCTTTTTTATTAGTAGTTATTATTAAGATTAAGCCTCATTTTCTTTGCTCATAAAATAAAATTTGCATACGTGATTATTCTTACCTTTCTTTTTTATTAGTAGTTATTAAGATTAAGCCTCATTTTCTTTGCTCATAAAATAAAATTTGCATACGTATTCGTGATTATTCTTACCTTTCTTTTTTATTAGTAGTTATTAAGATTAAGCCTCATTTTCTTTGCTCATAAAATAAAATTTGCATATTCTTACCTTTCTTTTTTATTAGTAGTTATTAAGATTAAGCCTCATTTTCTTTGCTCATAAAATAAAATTTGCATACGTGATTATTCTTACCTTTCTTTTTTATTAGTAGTTATTATTAAGATTAAGCCTCATTTTCTTTGCTCATAAAATAAAATTTGCATACGTGATTATTCTTACCTTTCTTTTTTATTAGTAGTTATTATTAAGATTAAGCCTCATTTTCTTTGCTCATAAAATAAAATTTGCATACGTGATTATTCTTACCTTTCTTTTTTATTAGTAGTTATTAAGATTAAGCCTCATTTTCTTTGCTCATAAAATAAAATTTGCATACGTGATTATTCTTACCTTTCTTTTTTATTAGTAGTTATTATTAAGATTAAGCCTCATTTTCTTTGCTCATAAAATAAAATTTGCATACGTGATTATTCTTACCTTTCTTTTTTATTAGCAGTTATTATTAAGATTAAGCCTCATTTTCTTTGCTCATAAAATAAAATTTGCATACGTGATTATTCTTACCTTTCTTTTTTATTAGCAGTTATTATTAAGATTAAGCCTCATTTTCTTTGCTCATAAAATAAAATTTGCATACGTGATTATTCTTACCTTTCTTTTTTATTAGCAGTTATTATTAAGATTAAGCCTCATTTTCTTTGCTCATAAAATAAAATTTGCATACGTGATTATTCTTACCTTTCTTTTTTATTAGTAGTTATTATTAAGATTAAGCCTCATTTTCTTTGCTCATAAAATAAAATTTGCATACGTGATTATTCTTACCTTTCTTTTTTATTAGCAGTTATTATTAAGATTAAGCCTCATTTTCTTTGCTCATAAAATAAAATTTGCATACGTGATTATTCTTACCTTTCTTTTTTATTAGCAGTTATTATTAAGATTAAGCCTCATTTTCTTTGCTCATAAAATAAAATTTGCATACGTGATTATTCTTACCTTTCTTTTTTATTAGCAGTTATTATTAAGATTAAGCCTCATTTTCTTTGCTCATAAAATAAAATTTGCATACGTGATTATTCTTACCTTTCTTTTTTATTAGTAGTTATTATTAAGATTAAGCCTCATTTTCTTTGCTCATAAAATAAAATTTGCATACGTGATTATTCTTACCTTTCTTTTTTATTAGCAGTTATTATTAAGATTAAGCCTCATTTTCTTTGCTCATGAAATAAAATTTGCATACGTGATTATTCTTACCTTTCTTTTTTATTAGCAGTTATTATTAAGATTAAGCCTCATTTTCTTTGCTCATAAAATAAAATTTGCATACGTGATTATTCTTACCTTTCTTTTTTATTAGCAGTTATTATTAAGATTAAGCCTCATTTTCTTTGCTCATAAAATAAAATTTGCATACGTGATTATTCTTACCTTTCTTTTTTATTAGCAGTTATTATTAAGATTAAGCCTCATTTTCTTTGCTCATAAAATAAAATTTGCATACGTGATTATTCTTACCTTTCTTTTTTATTAGCAGTTATTATTAAGATTAAGCCTCATTTTCTTTGCTCATAAAATAAAATTTGCATACGTGATTATTCTTACCTTTCTTTTTTATTAGCAGTTATTATTAAGATTAAGCCTCATTTTCTTTGCTCATAAAATAAAATTTGCATACGTGATTATTCTTACCTTTCTTTTTTATTAGCAGTTATTATTAAGATTAAGCCTCATTTTCTTTGCTCATAAAATAAAATTTGCATACGTGATTATTCTTACCTTTCTTTTTTATTAGCAGTTATTATTAAGATTAAGCCTCATTTTCTTTGCTCATAAAATAAAATTTGCATACGTGATTATTCTTACCTTTCTTTTTTATTAGTAGTTATTATTAAGATTAAGCCTCATTTTCTTTGCTCATAAAATAAAATTTGCATACGTGATTATTCTTACCTTTCTTTTTTATTAGTAGTTATTAAGATTAAGCCTCATTTTCTTTGCTCATAAAATAAAATTTGCATACGTGATTATTCTTACCTTTCTTTTTTATTAGTAGTTATTATTAAGATTAAGCCTCATTTTCTTTGCTCATAAAATAAAATTTGCATACGTGATTATTCTTACCTTTCTTTTTTATTAGTAGTTATTAAGATTAAGCCTCATTTTCTTTGCTCATAAAATAAAATTTGCATACGTGATTATTCTTACCTTTCTTTTTTATTAGTAGTTATTATTAAGATTAAGCCTCATTTTCTTTGCTCATAAAATAAAATTTGCATACGTGATTATTCTTACCTTTCTTTTTTATTAGTAGTTATTAAGATTAAGCCTCATTTTCTTTGCTCATAAAATAAAATTTGCATACGTGATTATTCTTACCTTTCTTTTTTATTAGTAGTTATTATTAAGATTAAGCCTCATTTTCTTTGCTCATAAATAAAATTTGCATACGTGATTATTCTTACCTTTCTTTTTTATTAGTAGTTATTAAGATTAAGCCTCATTTTCTTTGCTCATAAAATAAAATTTGCATACGTGATTATTCTTACCTTTCTTTTTTATTAGTAGTTATTATTAAGATTAAGCCTCATTTTCTTTGCTCATAAAATAAAATTTGCATACGTGATTATTCTTACCTTTCTTTTTTATTAGTAGTTATTATTAAGATTAAGCCTCATTTTCTTTGCTCATAAAATAAAATTTGCATACGTGATTATTCTTACCTTTCTTTTTTATTAGTAGTTATTAAGATTAAGCCTCATTTTCTTTGCTCATAAAATAAAATTTGCATACGTGATTATTCTTACCTTTCTTTTTTATTAGTAGTTATTATTAAGATTAAGCCTCATTTTCTTTGCTCATAAAATAAAATTTGCATACGTGATTATTCTTACCTTTCTTTTTTATTAGCAGTTATTATTAAGATTAAGCCTCATTTTCTTTGCTCATAAAATAAAATTTGCATACGTGATTATTCTTACCTTTCTTTTTTATTAGCAGTTATTATTAAGATTAAGCCTCATTTTCTTTGCTCATAAAATAAAATTTGCATACGTGATTATTCTTACCTTTCTTTTTTATTAGCAGTTATTATTAAGATTAAGCCTCATTTTCTTTGCTCATAAAATAAAATTTGCATACGTGATTATTCTTACCTTTCTTTTTTATTAGTAGTTATTATTAAGATTAAGCCTCATTTTCTTTGCTCATAAAATAAAATTTGCATACGTGATTATTCTTACCTTTCTTTTTTATTAGCAGTTATTATTAAGATTAAGCCTCATTTTCTTTGCTCATAAAATAAAATTTGCATACGTGATTATTCTTACCTTTCTTTTTTATTAGCAGTTATTATTAAGATTAAGCCTCATTTTCTTTGCTCATAAAATAAAATTTGCATACGTGATTATTCTTACCTTTCTTTTTTATTAGCAGTTATTATTAAGATTAAGCCTCATTTTCTTTGCTCATAAAATAAAATTTGCATACGTGATTATTCTTACCTTTCTTTTTTATTAGTAGTTATTATTAAGATTAAGCCTCATTTTCTTTGCTCATAAAATAAAATTTGCATACGTGATTATTCTTACCTTTCTTTTTTATTAGCAGTTATTATTAAGATTAAGCCTCATTTTCTTTGCTCATAAAATAAAATTTGCATACGTGATTATTCTTACCTTTCTTTTTTATTAGCAGTTATTATTAAGATTAAGCCTCATTTTCTTTGCTCATAAAATAAAATTTGCATACGTGATTATTCTTACCTTTCTTTTTTATTAGCAGTTATTATTAAGATTAAGCCTCATTTTCTTTGCTCATAAAATAAAATTTGCATACGTGATTATTCTTACCTTTCTTTTTTATTAGCAGTTATTATTAAGATTAAGCCTCATTTTCTTTGCTCATAAAATAAAATTTGCATACGTGATTATTCTTACCTTTCTTTTTTATTAGCAGTTATTATTAAGATTAAGCCTCATTTTCTTTGCTCATAAAATAAAATTTGCATACGTGATTATTCTTACCTTTCTTTTTTATTAGCAGTTATTATTAAGATTAAGCCTCATTTTCTTTGCTCATAAAATAAAATTTGCATACGTGATTATTCTTACCTTTCTTTTTTATTAGCAGTTATTATTAAGATTAAGCCTCATTTTCTTTGCTCATAAAATAAAATTTGCATACGTGATTATTCTTTCCTTTCTTTTTTATTAGCAGTTATTATTAAGATTAAGCCTCATTTTCTTTGCTCATAAAATAAAATTTGCATACGTGATTATTCTTACCTTTCTTTTTTATTAGTAGTTATTATTAAGATTAAGCCTCATTTTCTTTGCTCATAAAATAAAATTTGCATACGTGATTATTCTTACCTTTCTTTTTTATTAGTAGTTATTAAGATTAAGCCTCATTTTCTTTGCTCATAAAATAAAATTTGCATACGTGATTATTCTTACTTTTCTTTTTTATTAGTAGTTATTATTAAGATTAAGCCTCATTTTCTTTGCTCATAAAATAAAATTTGCATACGTGATTATTCTTACTTTTCTTTTTTATTAGTAGTTATTATTAAGATTAAGCCTCATTTTCTTTGCTCATAAAATAAAATTTGCATACATGATTATTCTTACCTTTCTTTTTTATTAGCAGTTATTATTAAGATTAAGCCTCATTTTCTTTGCTCATAAAATAAAATTTGCATACGTGATTATTCTTACCTTTCTTTTTTATTAGCAGTTATTAAGATTAAGCCTCATTTTCTTTGCTCATAAAATAAAATTTGCATACGTGATTATTCTTACTTTTCTTTTTTATTAGTAGTTATTATTAAGATTAAGCCTCATTTTCTTTGCTCATAAAATAAAATTTGCATACGTGATTATTCTTACTTTTCTTTTTTATTAGTAGTTATTATTAAGATTAAGCCTCATTTTCTTTGCTCATAAAATAAAATTTGCATACGTGATTATTCTTACCTTTCTTTTTTATTAGCAGTTATTATTAAGATTAAGCCTCATTTTCTTTGCTCATAAAATAAAATTTGCATACGTGATTATTCTTACCTTTCTTTTTTATTAGCAGTTATTATTAAGATTAAGCCTCATTTTCTTTGCTCATAAAATAAAATTTGGCATACGTGATTATTGAAGTGAGACGGGCACACGTACATTCACTTTTATTATAAAGATGATTGAATTCAAAGATATTTTATGAATGAAGATGGATAAAAGTCGATGGTGTAGTAGTAATTGTTAATGATGCCATTTTCTATAGCAAATCAGAAATGCACGACAAAGTCTTTTATATTCTGTCATTTTACTAAGCTTACGGCTCTCTTTAGATTTTAGTACACTCCTCGTCTCTTCCCTGTCTTCATTTTGTATTTACGTGTTTCTGAAATAATGTTTGTATTCCTTTTCAGTTTTACTTTTGTCGATGATCAATAAACCTGTGTCTAAAATATACCATGCCTCAGAGTCTTGATTGTCGATAAGAGTTTATGCTTGCTGTCCGACGTTTTCACGTTTCTATGAAACATACGCATCCCTGAGACAACACATAAGCTCTGTTTCTTAAGTAAAAATGCTACCCGACTGAACCACCGAATAAATTATCTCTTTCTAACAGTCGAACGTTGCTTAAAATAAGAACAGACGGCATTCTTACTGTCCTTCTTCCCCATGTTTTACTTTTTCTTTCTTTCTGTCAACCACAGGCAACGAAAGAAAGTGAAAATAACAAATCAAGATTACCGTTCTTTCTTTTTACACCGGGGAATTTTAAAGATTTATCTAATTATTTTTTTTCCGGTGTGCATGGGTAGAGTAAGTGCACAACTGAATTAGTGCGTGAAATATCCATCCCCATCTATTTATTTATGACTAATCCTTTCTTGAAATTTATACTTTTGTGAAATATTATTCCTCCCTCTAAATGTTTAATGGCTACATGTGGAATACTGATCAATGATTTCCAAAAGTTTGAATATCTGCTTCTTTTCCCGCCCATATTTTGACACCAGTTCAACTTTTGCTTGATAGGATTTAAAATACGGCCATTGAGCG
>CAUVYP010000592.1:210000-212500 GCA_963556195.1 Sepiola atlantica | reverse complement strand
TACATATACATATGTATATACATATGTATATACATATACATATGTATATACATATGTATATACATATACATATGTATATACATATGTATATACATATACATATGTATATACATATGTATATACATATACATATGTATATACATATGTATATACATATACATATGTATATACATATGTATATACATATACATATGTATATACATATGTATATACATATACATATGTATATACATATACATATGTATATACATATGTATATACATATACATATGTATATACATATGCATATACATATACATATGTATATACATATGCATATACATATACATATACATATGCATATACATATGTATATACATATACATATGTATATACATATACATATGTATATACATATACATATGTATATACATATACATATGTATATACATATACATATGTATATACATATACATATACACATGTATATACATTTGTATATACATATACATATGTATATACATATACATATGTATATACATATGTATATGTATATACATATACATATGTATATACATATACATATACATATGTATATACATTTGTATATAAATATACATATGTATATACATATACATATGTATATACATATACATATGTATATACATATACATATGTATATACATATACATATGTATATACATTTGTATATACATATACATATGTATATACATTTGTATATACATATACATATGTATATACATTTGTATATACATATACATATGTATATACATTTGTATATACATATACATATGTATATACATTTGTATATACATATACATATGTATATACATTTGTATATACATATACATATGTATATACATTTGTATATACATATACATATGTATATACATATGTATATACATATACATATGTATATACATATGTATATACATATACATATGTATATACATTTGTATATACATATACATATGTATATACATATGTATATACATATACATATGTATATACATATGTATATACATATACATATGTATATACATATACATATGTATATATACATGTACATATGTATATACATATACAAATGCATATACATATACAAATGCATATACACATGTACATATGTATATACATATACAAATGCATATACATATACATATACAAATGCATATACATATATATATACATGTACATATGTATATACATGTACATATGTATATACATATACAAATGCATATACATATGTACATGTATATACATATGTATATGTATATACATATGTATATACATATACATATGAATATACATATACATATGTATATAAATATACATATGTATGTGTATATACATGTGTATATACATATGTATGTGTATATACATCCGTATATACACATGTATATACACATACATATGTATATACACATGTATATACACATGTGTATACACATACATATGTATATGTATATACAGATGTATATACACATGTGTATACACATACATATGTATATGTATATACAGATGTATATACACATGTGTATACACATACATATGTATATGTATATACACATGTATATAAACATGTATATACACATACATATGTATATGTATATACAGATGTATATACACATGTGTATACACATACATATGTATATGTATATACAGATGTATATAAACATGTATATACACATACATATGTATATGTATATACAGATGTATATACACATGTATATACACATGTAAAAACACATACATATGTATATGTATATACAGATGTATATACACATGTATATACACATGTAAATACACATAAGTATGTATATGTATATACACATGTATATACACATGTAAATACACATACATATGTATATGTATATGCAGATGTCTATACACATGTATATACACATGTAAATACACATACATATGTATATGTATATACAGATGTATATACACATGTATATACACATGTAAATACACATACATATGTATATGTATATACAGATGTATATACACATGTATATACACATACATATTTATATGTATATACAGATGTATATACAGATGTATATACACATGTATATACACATACATATGTATATACACATGTATATACACATACATATGTATATACACATGTATATACACATACATATGTATATATATACATATGTATGTACACATACATATGTATATATATACATATGTATGTACACATACATATGTATGTATATACATATACATATGTATATACATATATATGTATATGTATGTATATGTATATAAATATGTATGTATATGTATGTATATACATATGTATATACATATGTACATTGTATATATATATATATGTATATACATATGTACATTGTATATATATATATATATATGTATATACATATGTACATTGTATATATACATATATATATATGTATATACATATGTACATTGTATATATACATATATATATATGTATACACATATGTACATTGTATATATATAT
>CAUVYP010000592.1:192500-205000 GCA_963556195.1 Sepiola atlantica | reverse complement strand
CTCATTTGAAAATGATGAATTGATATGAAATATTGATTTTTACCAGAAAGTTGTTCAAATAGGCCAATGCGGCAACTCAAACGATTCAAACCCTGGCTATACCGGGTGACCCGGCTAGTTTGCTCATTTGTGCATAACATTGCGAGTATTTATGCATTAGAAATTGTGTTAGGTTAGCTGAATATTAAATAAATAAATATATATATATATATATATATATTTATGCTTATGGCCGCCGAATTTGCCATTAAGACGTGAATTTACGTTCCCATTTCCAGACAATACGTGGTGGGCACATCAGTGCGTGCTCCAACTAATGAGTTAAATATGACTTTCCTATCGGGGTTCGAACCATGTGACCGGCAGATATTGTCTCCTCCCATACTGATAATTGCAGGTTTGCCATGAAACACATGTGTATACGGGTTAATTTGACAGAATATCATTAATAAATAATTATTCAAAGCTCTCGCTAGATAGAGCACTTTAAGTAAGTTGACAACAGGCACTCATCTACAGCATAATGCAACACTAGGCCCCACCTATTGAGTGCTCTGTACGGCCTGCTTATGGCCGCTGACTTTGCCATTTAAGACGTTAATTAACTTTCCCATTTCGAGACAATTCTTGGTGGGCACATTAGTGCACGCTCCGACTACTGAGTTAAATATGACTTTCGTATCGGGGTTCAAATCCTGTGACCGGCAGAAGTTTTCTCCTCCTATACTGATGATTGCAGGTTTGGCATAAACATGTGTATATGGGTTAATTTGAAAAAATATTATTTATAAATAATTATATATACTAACGAAAATATACGATAGTTCGTTATATTATAAGTGGACTAGCCAAAATAGCCTCCCTACGGTCGTTTACTTTTGCTAGGCTGCCGCGTCAGAAGTAAACGTTCACTCGTAAACCGATGGCACCCCAGTCATATCGAAGAACCAGTTTTGATAGACAGTTTGTAACAAAAAAAATTTTTTGTTCCCCCCTCCAAAAAATATTTCTTGGGGGGGGGGGGGAACAAAAAACTGTCAAAATGGCTATCATATTTGCACTTCTCTTCGTAAATCGCTAAAATTTAATTTTCCTTTATATAAAAAAAAACTACTTGATTAATTTACGTGATTTTTGGTATAGGATTTATTCAGCCCGTGTAAGGTACGTACATCTAACAGATATTATTCAGTTTTTTTATTTATTATTTTTTCGAAAGTATCCACTAAACTGTAAAAGCACCGAAATGATATATATATGAAAAAATAAATTGCTGACATAATTCTATGATTTTTATAAATATTTTAATAATATATCTGAAATTTGTTTTCTTTTACTTATATTCAACCCAAACAAGGCACATTGCCACTGAGATGTAAGGGGTTGCTGTGAATTAGGGGCCACATTTATATGGCATCCTAAATGGGGAATTGTGCAGCAAGATGTTTGTTCATATTACATTTAAATTTCAACATGTTGGTACAGTCGGGAAAACAAAGAGCAGGGAAGGAATTCCAAAGGTAAGTAGTTCGAGGAAAGAAGCTATTAGAGTAGAAAGTTTGGTTGGGGGTATTTATGTCGAGGGGGCACAAGTACAGCAAGTTCGTCGGAACACATTTCATTGAGGAACTTGTAAAATATCTAGATAAATAGCAAGTGCAAATACTGGCTAAGCATAATTTCTTTTTCGTCATTTTTGACGGAGGGTGTATATTATATATATATATATATATATATATATATACATTACCTATACACACATGAACAGAACGGAAACAGCCGTTAATTGGCTGAAAACATGTAGGCTAAATATGAATTTTGACGGCATTTGAATGGATACATCTAATAATAAAGGCTGAAGTACTTATAAAGGGTTGTAGATGATGAGATGCTTGTTGGAGATTGGAGTCATTTTGTAGTAGCGTCTGTATTCATCTGACTTGTCTTGTTTCATTCGAAGAAGAAAAGAAAAGGGACATTTTCTCCGGCAGCACTTTTATCCCCCGCCCAGGCCGCCCAACGCCGCCCAACGCCGCCCAGCCCCCGGCGCCAGCATTTTGACTCAATCGTAGTCACTTATGAACAGAATATTCTTCGTTATTAACACTTAGCATATATCCCCCCTCCCAATACATTTTTTTGTTTATTAATTATTTACCTTACGAAATAGAATGAAGATTGATGGATGTTTGCCCACCACCGCCCAGTGCGGTGGTGGGCAAAAATCCATCAATCTTCATTCTATTTCGTAAGGTAAATAATTAATAAACAAAAAAGGCACTTCTGTCGTATATATGAAGCAGCTGCCGATTAAGAAATCGAAATTTAAGAGTTCCGTTTTTTTTTCTCCAAGTACCATTCATTCAGAATTCACCGGAAGTTGAATTTAGTATTTAGAAAATGGAGTTAAATGAGATTAATCTTCGAGACATTGGTAATTTAATGAACCAGCCGCAAAAAACAATAGATTTTTTACAGGCACACCGCCTGATTTCTTAGGGTTAGAAAGAGAGTTTAGGGTTAGGGTTAGAGTTTAGGGTAAGGTTTAGGGTTAGGGTAAGGTTTAGGGTTAAGGGTTTAGGGTTAGGGTTTTTTATTTAAATTTTTTTTACTTCATATAATAAAAGAAAGAAATTGTTAATTGTTTCTTTTTACCCAAAAACAAATCAGTCTTGCATTTTTTTTTTATGTTGTAAAAAAATCACTTCCGGTTGAATTACCTCCCTTTATTTTCAGTAGAAGGACAGAAAATCTGCTGCTTCATATATACGACAGAAGTGCCCAAAAATGTATTGGGAGGGGGATATGCTAAGTGTTACTAACGAAGAATATTCTGTTTATAAGTGACTACGATTGAGTCACGTGAGCCAAAATGCTGGCGCCAGGGGCTGGGCGGCGGTGGGCGGCCTAGGCGGCGTTGGGCGGAGGATAAAAGTGCCACCCCATTTTCTCTACAATTTATATCAACTTTATTCAACAGTTTCTAAAACACAGTATATGGTCCATAGTTAGGAACACAAGAATATAAGACAGTTTGGTTCGAACGACGTGTACTATAGAAAAAGAATTGAGTCTGAGTTCCATCTCACTCTCAACGCCATTTTAGTTAGGAAAGGACAATTTTACCGGCTAATTAGCAAATGTTAGTGAAAACCAATCTTTTCTTCTTCCCCTTTTGGCCCTGTGCCGCATTTTCCTAATATTTGTTTTTAAATATTAAGAAATAAATATAAAGTGCGTAGCGGGAAACCTTATGGTTAAAAAAGTCGATATTTCCGAAACCATTTGACCGATTTGTTTAATTTGGAACATGAACAACATTATGCAAAGAGGCAAGTAATTTTGAGGAGACAAAAAAAGGGAGCACTTACTAGTAGACATATTGTTCCTGATTGGAGACTTCACAAGTATCCCTACAGAAATATTCCAGGTCGAAAAGACCGACGTTAGAGAATGTGACTATACATTTGATGTGTTTCGTATCTCATGTGCTTTTTGTACTTCTCACACTAAAGAGTTCCAACCAAGGTAGTTAAGAATTGTTATTACAGAATTTCGAATTAAGGGAGGTAATCTAGCTAAAATATTGAAAAACAATTAGTAAACTATTTATCTATCTTATACTTCGACTACAGACGTGAGTGACGGTCGGATTCTACTTTTCGGAGTGGAGAAAATGATTTTGACGGCGAAAGTCGGATAATGATTCTTTCTTCTAAATACCAGTCGAGAATACGTTCTCGACAGTCAGCCCGGCATTTCGGTGGCTTTTATCTGTCGGACTGAGGTATTATACCTAGGGTAGTCCGAGGAGGTCCACCCTTCCAGGCCTTGTTTTCCCTATTTGGGGTTGGTCTATTGCCGAATGCATGAGGCGCCCTTACAGGGGAATGCCGACGGGGCTGCTCAGGCTATTTTTAGAGGCCAGCTTCTTTTCTCCCACCTTCCCAACCTTGTGCCGCGTCATAATTACGCGGGGAGTATGTAAATACTGGGTGACGGCCTGTATGTGTGTTTGGTGGCAACTATTAGGCTATTATTATAATGTATATTATATTAGACATAGAAATGTGAAATTTGGTAGCAGTCATCTACCAATGCAGATTGTCTTACTGGTACCAAGAAACGTATCTTCGTTTTTATGAAAAGAGTGCGTTAGAAAATTACTTTTCATGCGTTAGAAGCACAGAAGTACAATAATACTTGCCTTTTACTTTTACACTCGACAGTTTAAACCTTCAATACTTCCTTTCAAATAAAATGTAACAATAGTAAAAAAAATTGTCAGTGACACAGGAGTCGATACTTCTCCTCCTAAACGACCTCTCCGATGCAATCGCGTCTGACATGGGTGTATCTTCTCATAACACCACGCTCTATTCCTGCCATCCAGGCAAATTGAATGTCCACACATGCAAGGCAATAGCTGAATCCTTAGAAAATGACTTCCAGTTTTTAGTAGAATGGTGTAAAAAAATGGATGGTAACATTTAATGCGGTACTTCTGTTTTATTGGGGTAGATGAAATGTTCATTTTCATTTTAGAAGAGTCAATTTAAAGGGGAGATAATTAAAATTGCTTTATTTGTTGTTGTAACCATCGCCCATAAGGCAAATCCAGAGAATTAGTAAGAAAAAAAGGGAACTTATGCTGTTTACGGGCCTGACTGAAATAATAACGTTATAATTTAGAAAGCCATTTTTAACAGATGGTTGATTAACTATTCTGTACTTTCACCTAGCAATTTAATAAACCGAATAGTTAATCAACCCCCACCTTCCCATGTTAAGAATGGCTTTCTAAATTATAGGGTTATTATTTCAGCCCGGTCCGTAAACTGCATAAGTACCCCCTTTAAAATTTATTTTCTTACTAATTCTCTGGATTTTCCTCATCGGTTACGGTTACAACAAAAAAAAAATCGGTTTGAATTATCTCCCCTATCAACTGACTCTTCTAAATTAGAGATGAGATTTCATCAATATTAGGTTGATGCAAAAACAATGGCGTTTTCTCACATATGTTATATTTATATATGTTTTCTGAATTAATTTATTGATAAATATAGCGTTGTTATAAGTCATTTCAAAGCGTGTTTTTCGCTCTATCGAATTGTGTTATTCGTTTCCATTTTTAATCTCTTCATTTATTGTTTTTGCAGGTTTTTCGACAGTATGGAAAAATTTAAATATGCACGATATTCTTGTTCCAGTTCAAACTAGGCCGAAAAGCTGCCGAGACAGCTCATGACATCAATGATGCGTTTGGCCCAGGAACCACTAACGAACGTATGGCACAAAGGTGGTTCAAGCAATTTCGCAATGATGACGAGAGCCTCGAAAATGAAGACGGTCAAGGCCGGCCGACTGCGGTTGATAACGAAGATCTGAAAGACTTAATTGAAGCCGATCCTCGCAAAATCACACGAGAAGTTGCTGATAGAACTCGAGGTCGACCACTCAACAGTCGTTCGCCATTTGAAACAAATAGGGAAGTAAAAAAAGCTGGATAAATGGGTGTCGCACGAATTGAACGATAATAAAAAAAATCGTCTTTTGAGGTGTCTTCTACGCTCTTGCTGCGCAACAGAAACTGTCCATTTCTCAAGCGAATTGTGACGTATGATGAGAAGTGGATCCTCTATGACAATCGGCAACGTTCGGCACAGTGGTTGGATGTCGGCAAAGCTCCAAAAGACTTTCCGAAGCCGAAATTGCACACCAAAAAGATTATGGTGACTGTTTGGTGGTCTGCAACCGGTCTCATCAATCACAGCTTCTTGAATCAGGGCGAAACGATTACGGCGGAGAAGTACTGCCAACAAATTGAAGAAATGCACCAGAAGATCCAACGTAAGCGCCCGAGATTGGTCAATATGCAGGCACCAATTCTCCTCCATGACAACGCTCGCCCGCATGTTGCACACCTGACCTTGCAGAAGCTGAACGAATTGGGCTACGAGACTCTGCCTCATCCGCCATATTCACCGGATCTCTCGCCCACCGATTATCACTTTTTCAAGCATGTTGACAACGAGAAATGCTTCAAAAGCCGAGATGATACCGAATCGGCCTTCAATGACCTCATCGCTTCCAGAACTCCGGATTTTTATGATAATGGAAAAAGTAAACTTGTTTCCCGTTGGCAAAAATGTGTTGATTGTAATGGTTTTTATTTTGATTAATAATGTTTGGTATAAAAGAAGTTATGGTCTTTTGAAGTTGAACGTAAAAAAAACGCCATTGTTTTTGCACCAACCCAATAATACAGAACCACCTTTAATGCTACTAAGACAAAGCTCTTTGCCTTTAACAACTATAAGAAATCTTTTCCAACCACCGATTGTCATGAACGATAGCAGCCTTTCCGAGAGACCAACCTTCAAACTACCCGGTCTGACATTCTTAGTCAACATGAGATGGAATAATGATATAGAAGATGCTGCCAAGTCTGCTGCAAAGAAAGTAAGCTGTATCTACTGACTAGAAAACTTCTCACATCTGCCAGTATAATATATCTGTACAAAGCCACCATTCGCTCGTACATGGAGTATTGTTGTCACATCTGGGCTGGTGCACCAACCACTAGCCTCTTCCGCTAGTACAAGGTGCAGAATTTCTTTTTAACCTAATAGGTCCCGCACTGTCTGCCTAGCCCCGTCGCATCCCTGTTCTTGTTCTGCAAAAGTGTTGCATTTCTGTTCTTGTTTTACAAGTACTTTTACAAAATTTGCCCTGATGAATTTACTGCACTTGTAACCCTCAACGAAAATATCTCCGACCCAACCGACTAGCAGCAAAATCCCACCCCTTCATACCGGAAGCTTTTCACCTCTAATAACGCCTTTCCTTGCACCGTTTGCCTTTGGAATTCCCTCCCTACTCCCCCAACCATGTAGAAATTTAATTATAATGTGAACAACCATCTTGCTGCCCAAATCCCCACCCAGATTGCTCCCTATAAATATGACCCCTATTATAGTAGCCTTTTACGTCTTGTACGTGATGAACAAAAGTAAAACACAAAAACATTTTAAAGTTATTATCTTTTATAGATTCCAAATAAAAACTCAAACATGTTTACTTATATGTAACATTCGAAATGTAGATACTTGTAATTAATGTGTATACAGATGATTTCAGTACTTACGGAGTCAGTTCAAAGTATTGACGGAATATCACGAGCATTTCCCGGAAATGGTCAAAGCAGTTTACAATTTGAAAACCACCTTCTTTTCTTTTTTTAAGGAAGTTTATTCAATTTAATTATCTTTTTGAGAAGGTAACATTTTTTACAATCCTAACCCTAACCAAACTCTTCGCATGATTAGGTTCGTCGTTCTGTAAGTTTAAAGTACTTACGTCATCAATTCCGAGTTTCACCGGATACTTCTGGAACTAAATGGATATTTTTGCGTTTTTTTGCGAAGAATTTATTTAACGAAAATATTTTGCTTTTTTTGTGTTTAAGTGTATAGTTTAATATTGTTTCTTTTTTTGTTTATTCAGATATTAGATTTTTAAAAAAGTTATTTAGCATAAGTGTGATAATGTTTGTTTTCTTTGCACATAAGAGGGTAATGGCTTTATTTCTTTTAGGTTAATGAAAATAAGTTGTTTTTGTGTGCGGAAATATTTTTTAGTTTTTTATTTTCTTTTAGGTTAATAAAATTAAGTTTTTTCTTCTTTCTTTTTTGAGGGGTGAAAACTGAAAGACATGGCCCGTAGAGGCTATATAATTAAGATGGGGATGTTAACGAGCTTTGCTCGTTCGGCAGTTTCTGTTTCATGGCACACGAGTGCGCTTTGGATTAATTTGTGCATTATTTTTGGTGGTGCTCGGAAGTAGGGGCAAAGGCATGGCCAGATGGGGGTCAAAGTCATGGCCGGATCGAAATAAGTAATAAAAATAATAAACATCGCTTTAACTCTTTCTATTTGAGTAAAAAATTGTCGTCTGCTGAAATGTAACCATGCCTTTTTATTTGTTTCGTCTGGCTTCAGACTTGGTAAAAGTCGGAACTACTTCGGCTTTCTTTCTTCATTCGTAGTCGGAACTGCTTACGTCACGACTGCTGATCTATAGGTGCCTATTCAAAATTAGCATCGACAAGCGTTTTATAAATTTAAAAAAAAATAACATAAAGTAATAACATAATAAACATTACGCAAATAACTTTTTAAAATTAACTGACCTTTTTTTGATAATCTGCGAAAAAGTAGACATAAAAGGATATTAGGTCAAATCTGAATTATTTTTGCATAAAAAACAATTTTTAATGTTTCTCGCCAATAAAAACAATTTTTAATGTTTCTCGCCAATAAAAACAATTTTTAATGTTTCTCGCCAATAAAAACAATTTTTAATGTTTCTCGCCAATAAAAACAATTTTTAATGTTTCTCGCCAATAAAAACAATTTTTAATGTTTCTCGCCAATAAAAACAATTTTTAATGTTTCTCGCCAATAAAAACAATTTTTAATGTTTCTCGCCAATAAAAACAATTTTTAATGTTTCTCGCCAATAAAAACAATTTTTAATGTTTCTCGCCAATAAAAACAATACGTAAATACACATCGTGGTTACTTACTCTCTTATGCAAAAACTAAGTAACATATTTTTTTACACGAAATTTCACTAATATTTTTCTTTGTACTAGCTATATAGCGGTGGAAGCTAGGTAAATATGGAAATTGACATATCTAGGTACTGTGCCGACACCACTCAAGGGGCGGGTATAAACTAGTAGTAAGTATCGTTTGTATAAGATTAAACGAAGAATCTACAAAAATATCAACATATGTTTTTAGTTTTCTGTATACATATTAACTGTCAGTTAAGTCCGTTGTTTAATGTTTTGATTCTTATAAGACATCTAAATCGAAAAAATAACCCAACCAAACGAAGGTGCTTATTTATATTGAGATGCAAGTGAAATATGGCAGTTAAAAATAAAATAACAGAAAAACGTATGGATATACTTACTTATCAGTTGAAAACATTAGTGTACACTAAAAATTATGGGAAATTATCGAGTAGAATTTTAGTAATAAATAAAATTCACTTCTTTCTCATATTTCCGATTATACGTCGGGTCGACACCATTTTGGGTCATTTTTGTCTTTTATTTACAAGAGTTACGTAAAAGGGCAGATAAGTCAGTCTGTGAAAGGTGCCCCTTCTTTAGGGGCGCTTGCTTGATTCTCCCCACCATCCGGCCTTGTGTCACACCTTCCTGCGGTGGGAAGGAAATCAATACCCAGTCTGTCAATTCGATATTTTCCGAGAATAGACGTTCGCAATGGCTGAAAATGGCGTCGATCCAACGTATAATCGAAAATTTGAGAAAAGAAATGAATTTTATTTATTACTAAAATTTTACTCGATAATTTTCCGTAATTGTAGGCGAAAACTAATATTTTCAACTGATAAGCAAGTATATCCATAATTTTTCCTGTTATTTTATTTTTAATTGCTATAGTTCACCTGTATCTCAATATAAATAAGCACCTTTGTTTGATTTTTTATTTATTTAGATTTCTTTAAAGAATCAAAACATTGAACAACGGTGCAAATTGAACGCACTTGACTGACATTTACTATGTATACAGAAAACAAAGAAGACGTTCTTTAACAATGCCGACGACAATTGTTATTTTGGAAATTGTCCAAAATAGGGTAACATTTTTCTTTTTGTTATAAAAAAACCGACAAGGAGACAAACAAGGGAGATACATTCATTTGTTTCGGGTGATAGCTACCTTAACTAGCTCAAAAATATGTAACCTCTGGTCGCATATTTTGGCTAGTATATCACTACCACCCAAGGAGGAGGTAATCCCTGGGATGATGGTATCATGAGCATAGAACAAATGCTTCACTACCACCCCTCCAAAAAAGGATGAGGTAATGTATTTGAGGATAGTATAATTACGAACGAACACATATAACACTGCTCCCCAAAGGAGGGGGTAATTCATGAGAGGATGATATTATGACGAACGAACATATACTACACTGCTCCCCCAAAGGAGGAGGTCATGCCTTGGAGGATGGTATCATAACGAACGAACATATAATACACTACTTCCCTAAAGAAGGAGGTAATGCCTGGGGGTATCATGACTACAGAACAGATACTACACTACCACTTAAGAAGATGGAGGTAATTCCTGGGAGGATGGTATCATGACGAACGAACACTGGAAGTTTTAGTTTTAACACTATTTTAAACACTGCTGTCGAATATCGTTACAATAATTATAAAAAGTAGAACCAATAAAAGTTCCCAGTACAGAAAAATGCAGTACATATTAACGTTCCTGTTATGAAAGGCCACAGTTGGTGTTGCAGGTGTTTCAGATCTGGTTCTGCGTAATGGTTAAAGTACGAGCCTCGCGAAACGGAGTGGCTCTTGTAGCACGTGTCACCGGCGGTTGTGTAGGCTAAGGCCTTTGCCATCATTTCAGCTGGCTGGGATATTATCCCTCACTTCCATAAATATGTTCTGTCTTTAATAAACTATTTTATCAATACAAATAATAAGTTTTACTTACTGCTTCTTTATTATAATAATAGAATTCAATCAAAGGCGTGCTGGTTTAGAATAGTCAAGAGTTATCTTCTTGAACCATATTCAACTATATCCCCTGAATTATGCTCGTCAACGATAGAATGCACTCTACTTCCGGAAACCGAAAATATAATCCCACCACCCCACGTGGGATATTTAGAAACTGGATTCAGCCTCTTTCCGGGCGTGGTTCGCTCGTCTCTCTGCCTTACCGTGGTTTTGACAACTCTAACGCCGTTTAACGTCAAACGCCTTCCACATTATGGTAACAGTCATCTTGAGCCGCCCTTTACTGGTCGCAGATATACTTCCCAGAAGGCCAACAAAGTAAGCCTACATTACTTATACATTGCCCAACGTATTTCTCTCTATGTGTCTACCCTGGCAATATATGTTCTTTTGATTGTGTATGGAACAATTAACGTAGTTCTTCCGTTAGTAATTACGTTTGTGGTTTTAACTTCTCTTATGTATCCTGTTTCATATATCTATCTTACGTTTGTTTTTTAGAGACATTATTTCGGAGAAATAAATGTATATACACAGACATGCAAATAGACACCAGTATAATCTAAATGAATAAATGCGAAAGTTGTTTTTCCATCTATCCTAACTATATTAACATCAAAACGGGTTAGGTTTATTTAATTCTATGATACAACATAAGAATTTGAAATACCGTATATATAGTAATCTGAAAACACCAACAACTAGCTTTGGTATTTCTTAATTTGCATATTTAACTCATAATCAGCTTCTAATAAATTAATTTTCTGCAATATACATTTTTAATTTGCATTGTCATATTTTCTTATAGTATCCGCAATAAATTCGTCAATAGTACAACGTCTGATGTCGCTGTATGCGAAGAACAAATACTACACTTTGATCTTAGCTAAAAGGCCAAAGAGTCATAAAAAAATAATGTTTTTAAGACAAAGTATTTTTAAAAGAATGAAAAAAAAATGATTTAATCTATTATTATTTATTATTAGATAGTATAGTATCGGTTCTGTTGTCATAAGATCATCCCCCCAGGACTTACTTCCTTCGTTTTTATGGAGGTGGGGGTAATCGTCTCAGGTGTTACCTCCTTTGGAGGGAGGGGGACAATGTGATATCTATTCTGCTGTTATGAGACCATACTTGCAGGCATTACCTTCTTCTTTTATGGTGGAATCCTCTCAGGTATTACGACCTCTATTTTTAGGGAAGGGGGGGGGGGTGCACTATCAATTCCGTTGTCATATCATCATCTCAGTCATTACCTCCTCGTTTGGGGATCAGTGTAGTATATATTCGTTCACCATGATGATATACTCTGAAGCTAGCAAAAATATGAGACCGGAGGGAGCATCATTTTGGTTAGTCATTAATAACTAAAAGTGCTGTTAGATCCAAGCAAGATGATATTAATTTTTTTCCGTCTCTGATGAATTGGACAATCATTCTGTTAATAGTGGAAAGTCGAATACTGAGGTTTGCGGCAAGTTGACATTAATGAAGTCCACTTTCAGTAAACCCTATGATATGGCTCCACTGAAACTGAGAATCATAATGTTTATTTGGTCCATAACATACTTAAAAGGTATTATATAATAGATATTCTGATAACGGAAATCAAAAAATGTTAATTAGCATAAGAAATCGATTGTTTCAAACCTTTACTCCTGTTTTGTACGGTTCCGAGTGCTGGCCGTCGACAAAGGAAGCAGAAACTGTAAACATCTATGAATTACGTATTGCGTGTCGAAGAGAACCTTAAGAAAAGTTAGTGTCTAGTAATTTTAAATGTTAAAGAACATTGAATACACCCGTTTAAAGCGGTAATAAGGTGTTTTGAAATAGTGCCGGTTACTTTTTATAATTCTCTTTCTTTTCTCTAGCTTTTTGTTCATTCGTTTTGGTCACCTGAAGACGATTCAA
>CAUVYP010000592.1:180000-187500 GCA_963556195.1 Sepiola atlantica | reverse complement strand
CGACAGGCGAGTTAAATCGTTTCGTCGTCGTCCTCGTCGTTGTCGTCGCTCTTAAATTTGATGACCGCTTGTTTACTTTTCAACGGTGACAGCTTTTATTACGAGAAAGAAATATTTTACGATCAAGTTCAGCCATTTTTTCTCTGCTTCTCTCTCGTCTTTATTGTCAAGAAAACAAAATGGCGTCCGATAAACAACGATAGCACAATCAGCCATCACAAATGCATAAAAAACCGCGACATTCAAACGTTTCTTTTAGACACTCGACATGCAAACCGGGAAATTATTTTGACTATAAAAGAAGTACAAAGATAGTTCACCACAATTATTAAAGATATTGATATTGTATTTCGGCATTTTTTTTTTCAGATGAGAATCAATAATGTATACTATTTGGATTATTCCGCAGAGGAAAAGGCAATATAAAAACAATGACAAAGTCGATCCATACAAAAATAAATTAAATTTTATTGGCGACTTTGGAAAATTCAGTCTCTTGGCCATTAGCAGTGTCTGAGAGTGAGTGTGTGGTCAACATTTGTTGTCACTATGTGTTTTGTTAACAGCCCCCTTGTCGTCGTCGTCGCCAGCACCACCAGCACCACTACCACGCATGCCTTTTCTGGTATGCTGGCGCGGCCATGGGTGGGTGATAGCTGTTCAGGGAGAACTGGAACAAATGCTGTGACCTGATTGGCTGAGAGAGATAGCGCCCAGTTTTGGCGATTTTGGAGATCTATTTTATTATTTGCTCCTTTTTGTGTCTTTGTCGTTTCTATTTTTTATTTTTAAATATTCTTTATTACCTAAAATACGAATTTGGTTGAGAACCGCAAAATTACGCCACGGCAAACAACAAATATGGAGAAATAGCCGATATACAGTCAGTGATGGTAAACAGTCTCGTGCTGACACTGAAAAGAAAACGCATCTTGATAGGCCAGAGGTTAGGTTAGGGGGGGGGTCTCCTTCTCTTCCCTATAGCTACTTTCTCACAGAAGAGATGTTGCTAATCTCTGCGGTATCGTAATTTTCATGGTAGCTGCTCGGCTGAACTCCAATGATCCCCTGTAAAATATTCACAAAAACACGTCTAGCTAAAACGACTGTCAATAATTTCCCTTTTTCCCCCTGTGTACCTAAACCTAAACGGAGCTTCCATGAGCAGAGTTTCTTTCCTAGAACTACCTGTCCGTGGAACACAATACCGTGGAGCTGCTTCCCAGCTAATTGCAACATAATCGTTTTCAAGTCCAATGTAAACAAATTCCTGTTGAGCTGTTCTCTTAAATAATCAAATTCTGCCCAATTTCAACAATCGTTACCAATCATTACGGTGTTGTCTCACTGTCAACCTTACAAACTCATAACCCTTATCCTCGAGTGGCATTTAGGCCTTGATAAGTGGTTACTCCTTAGTAAAAAAACAAACAAAAAGAAACTGGATAAACTGAATTTGCTGCCGACAGTGAGGCGAAGGGATTCGTGCAGTTGAAAATCTCGGGCAGGTTGTGTGGAATATTTCTTAGACGTAGCTGAAGTACTAATTTAGGTGGCTCTTAGCGCATTAGCGCCAATATTCCAACTTCCATTCTTTAAAAGATGTGTAAATACATTTTATAATGAGTTGCCGAAAATTTCCTATACCGCAAGATAATTTCTTTTTTCTTTTCCCACTGCTGGATTGGAAATTTTCGGTAACTCCTGTCGTCTTTTTCAAACCAATATAAACTCATGAAAATCTGTAAAGAAATGCCGTTATTTAAAAAAAACACGTACAAGAATGGCATTGCATTTTGTTTTAGATTGGTCTCAACCGTTTTATGTTTGTTTTTCTTGCGTGGATTGCTATCGGCCATGTAGATTTGAAAATACAGTTTATAATGCTTGTCCACGAATACATTGGTTGTAAGATAAATAAATTGGTTGTAGGAAATGAATAACAAAAAAAAGTCAATTACACTGAAGCTAATTTAAAAAATTAACCCCTTCGGTTTGAGATTGGTCTTTTCTTCTTTTAGAAGTATGGCATGTGTATGTTGTTTAATATATAGTTTTATTTACTTTTTATTTTCTCTTTGCGGAGTTGGAAATAGGTACACGGTAGTTCCGAAATATGAACTAGTTTGTGTAAATCATCTTAAATGTTTATATATATATATTTTGATAATTTTTCCTGTGTCTATTTTTTTCCTTTTGTTCTTTTCACAGACACACACACACACACACACACACACACACACACACACACACACACATATACATATACATATATATATATGAGAGAGAGAGAGAGAGAGAGAGAGAGAGGGGTATAAAGCCGTATAAGTTTATTTTTCTGGTTGAAAAACATTGACGAGAAACCAATTCTCAAGTAAGGAAAAATAAATTAATCAAATCAAAATGGCCGCTGTAATTCAATTATTGAGAAAAAAAAAGATCAATACGATAATCGATGTTGAATCGAAGGTGTATTTAAAAAGTATTCAAATTATAAATGATTTTTTTCTCAAATGATTGAAATGTTATCTTCAAAATAGGTGACGTTTTAAAAAATTATCCAGAAGGAAGCTGTAGTTACCAAACAAAATAGGAACGATGACTATAATCAGCGACAGATTTCTATATAGAAGACGGCGACTTCGCAACCTTGTTGGGCTGTTTTCTTTGATAGTCGGGTTTTGGCCAGTTTCGGATATCATTACCAATCCTCACCGTGTTGTCTCACCGTCCATCTGACACACCTGGGCTTTAATAAGCGACGATCCATCAATAAACAAGAGAAAGATCCGTGGACGCACCACATGTAATAAACTAATTACTTACTTTCTCATTTTCCGCACGAAATTAATTCAATCTGTGTGGTTAACAATAAAAATGCTTTTCCAACAAATGAAAGCGTGACAGACCAAGAGACCGACAGACCTTCTCATAGTGATCTGTAGGCAGAGTTGAAAATGCTATGTTAAAGTTAGGCGTGACAGACCGACGGCGTACCGGCAAAATGCTATTTCAAACTTAAGTGTGACAAATTGATGGACTCTTATAGAGAAGCATGAACGCATCTAAAAAAAAAAAACGCCACACACTAAATGGTGGTCAGTAAAGAATGGTTTTCACCCCATATGAAACTCGAAATAGTCAATATACAAACATGTCTTATCGCATCAACTGACGAGCAGCACTGCCAGAAAAGAATTGACTTTTGCTCTCTGGAGATAAAAGAGTTGATCCTTAAGCGGACTTCTTTCTAAAGGCCATAAATTCACCCTTGTTTGGACATTGGCATATTTAAACACGGGCGAGATAGGAAAATAATCGACGACTGTCAATAATAACGCTTCTGTCTTTCTTCTATATCGATAAAGTGGCAATTGTTGAGAATAACCAACAGAAAAAAAGAGTGAAAAAACAAAAAAAAACAAAAAACAAATAACTGTTACCAAAGGCAATAAAGTTTTATTTTCTACCTACCCGGATCATTTTTTAAGTATTTTAAAGTGTTTTTTATTGCATTGTAATATTTCGTTCAATAAAAGATAGTTTTTACGTGACTTTTCAAAATGGCCAACTACAGTTTCCGGAATTAACCGAAGATTTGATTAATATTTTTTTCATCGTCTTCTCTTTCCAATGATCTTTTTATTCGTTTTCTCTTTACAATTTGTTGTTTTCATCTTCATTTGAATATTATTTATTGGCTAAATCGATTCATCTCTGGGCAAACAAATATGAATCAAATCTTCGGGTAATTCCGGCAACTATGGTCGGCCATTTTGAAAAGTCACGTTAAAACTATTGTATGTTGAACGGAATATTACAATGGAACAAACACACTTTAAACTACTTTAAAACATACAAAAAACTGATTGAGATAGGTAGACAATTATTTGTTGATAATTAGTGTTTTAACCCCTTTTTCTGTTGGTTGGTTATTCTTGACAATCGCAATTGAGTCGGACACAAATAGCCCTTAAGCTGGCAAATCAAACTTTGATTCTGACTAGCCAATTTTCACTTGTTATTGCTGCACCATGTTATTGGCAATTTAATAACTGATTTCACTACAATTTATTTTAAAAATTAATTAGTTCGGCCCAGAAAATCTATATTATGAAAGTTTTACTAGAAAGATTTATATTATGTATAATAATAATGGTAAAGTGTCCGATAATATATTGTTCGTCTTTCAAGGGGTTGAAGATGTTCTATTTATTATTTTCTCGGGGAGAATGGTAGGGTATTCCAGAAACAGATAATGGCAACAGGGTGACCTCTCAAAAGTGCCATCCATGAAATCTATATCTATAAAATTATATTGTCAGATTATCCAAGTCAGACCCAAATAGCATATAAGCTGACAAATCAAACTTTGTTTGGCCAATATTCAGTTGTTATTGTTTTACTCTGTTTTAGGAAATATAATAATGTTTTTCGCTGCAATTTATTTTAAAAAAATTACTTAGTTCGGCCCGGCCCGGCCCGGCCCGACCTAGCGCTCTCTCTCTATCTACCCGGGTATGTACCTAAAGTAAAATAAACACACACACACACACACACACACACACACACACACACACATATATATATGTATATATATATGTATATATATATATATATGTATATATATATGTATATATATATGTATATATATATATGTATATATATATGTATATACATATGTATATATATATATGTATATATGTATATATATATATATGTATATATATGTATATATATGTATATATATTTATATGTATATATATGTATATATATATGTATATATATATGTATATATATGTATGTATATATATATATATGTATATATATATGTATGTATATATATAATGTTAAGTGATAAAATAAAGATAACAATTATATCTTCAAATGATATCCTATATTGAATAACCAATGCACGATATACGGGACAGATCAATAGTATAAGTAGATAATTGATAGGAATAAAAATTGAATAAAATGAATATTTATTGAGTCGTCAATTAAGAATTAATGAAAGATAACAAGTTCTTTTTTAATATAACTCTTGTTTGAACACTTGATGATTTAATAAATATTGTATTTTATCCAATTTTTTTATTAACATCACTTATATATAGGTACAAATATCTTGTAATTCTTTGTAATTAATGACGATTATAAGTTAAATATGAAACACGCTTTTAACAGTATAAGATGGGGCCATATGTTTTTAAATATGGTCGAAGACGTATCTAATTACCAAAATAATCGAATTAAGCAAGGGGAATAACTCTTAACTAGCCTGACCACGTGAAAATTCCACGCTTGCTGTCTTCATCTGTCTGCATAATTTACTTTTAATAATATTTTAATAATATTTCGTTGGAAATGATGCATTTTGTAAGCTTTAATAATATCAAGCAAACATGGTCTCTTTCTTCTTCCGTGAAATAATTGTAATTGTCAGTTAAATATTCTTTAAATAAATAAAAGGAATATGTCTCTTCTTTATTTATTCAAAATTGTAGCAATTTATATCTTTCTAAAACAATAAGTATTTTCTTTCTCCTTAGCGTAAAATTAGTTGTCGGCTGAATATTTACTTTGAAATAAATAAAACGAAAGTTGTAACCGTTTTTATATATTTGTTGTTACAATTGAAATCGTTCAAAAATAAATACTTTCTTCATTCTTACTGTAAACATAATTGACAGCTAAATATTCTTTAAATAAATAATCTTTTGGCGATTGGGCGATTCAATCTTAAAAAAGGTCGCGTGTTAACGTACGTACGAACATGAAATTGCCATAGCGTATTATTATATAGATTTTAATTGAAGAATATGAAAAGAGTTGTCTCTCTTACAACTAAAATTATTTTTTTTCTGTGTAAGTTTAATAAAATGACCAAACACATAAATTATAAACTTAAATGACTTCACTGTTTTCCGGTCAACGCTAGTCATCTATATAATAATGTAAATCCAGTCTCTTTCTTGAATCGTTTTACGACAAAATCAATGTTTGATTTCAGTTCGTCGTTTTTTTTATTGGTAAATGGTCTCTGTTCTTAAGGACACAAAAAGTTTATCTGGATTCAATTTCGTTCAAAAAATATTTCATCCGCTTAGGAACATTTTATAAATGGATATCTTTCAATAATAACATACATTGAAGCAGCAGCGGCAGCTTACTGTCTTGAAGTGAATACAAATAACTCACTCTGTCTTTAAAGCAGTATAGTAGCTCAGTTGAGAGAGGGTCAAACTATTAGATCACCGAAGTTAAGCGACATTAAGCTTGCCCAGTAATAAATAGGTAACAATTTGGGAAGATCATCTGCTGATGTCAAAAAAAATTTCTCCAAATTAAAATTAATCTACAATTCAAGCGTATGCAAAAACGTGCCCAATTTCTGAATAAAATGACCCCACGATATTTGACATGCCAGACAAAATTAAATTTAAAAAAATAACAACAACAATTATAATAACAACAACAACAACAATAATAATAATAATAATAATAATAATAATAATAATAATAATAATAATTTATTACAAAATTAGATTAATAGAACATCGGTTCATAGCCTCTTATTTATAAAAGTAGGACTTAAACAATAAGTCTCAAATATTCATGCTATTTAATTTGATACTTTTCGTAATACCTTAAGTTAAGATATTCGTTTAAAAAAATTCTGACTGACGGACAGAAAGACAGACAGACAGACAGACATACATACATACATACATACAGACAGACAGACAGACAGACAGACAGACAGACAGACAGACAGACACCCACAGAGAAAGTGTCCATTATATTCTAAATGGATAAAAAAACAGATTTGGATTTTAAAACTAAAGTTTGAATATTTATTCTAAACTTTTATTTGAACGAAAGAAAAAAATGGAAATATTATGTTAAAAATATTCATGTTATTGCTCTTCAGATTTCAATTTTCTCGTGTCTAGTACATTGATTTTCTTAAAAAAAATAATTTTAAATAAATAAATAAATCGAAAAAATAGAACATATTTTAAATTGACATTTCTATTTCCGATAATTGTCAAATCGATCAATCATTTCAATCTGTTCAGTAATTCATTTTCGATGGAAATTCTCGTTGGTATGATCCGGCCAGGAAGCTGATACGCTATCCTCCGTTCCGAAATGTAACCACATCCCCATGAAAAGCATCAGCCACGAAACTGCGCGAGTCAGTGTCTCTTTAGACGCCAGCAACAAGCGATACATTAATTCTCGGCGTGATTCTCGTGTGACCAACGCCAGACTTAATTGCTTATGAGATCATATTAAAGAAAAACGACACAGGCAGATTGGAGCCACCGGTTTGGCAAAAACAATTGGCCATTAACATTTCTTCGAGAGATTTCCGTTCCTTTCTACAGTAGTGGCGCGGCCTAGGAATTTATTATTATATTAAGTGTGAGTTAATCAACATTTGTTTCCGTAAAGCCCCCCCACCCTCCTATATACCTTAACTGGAAAAATACC
>CAUVYP010000592.1:172500-175000 GCA_963556195.1 Sepiola atlantica | reverse complement strand
ATATATATATATATATATATAATATTTTATGAATAAATATTAATAATTTATTACCTACAAACATCGATGTTTCATACTTACGCAATTTTTAGTGCAGAAAGCTAATTCCCGACGGTCGGAGGGTGCGAACTCCGATCACAAATCGCCACTGATTCGCAGTCAAGAGCGTTGGCCACCACAAATTAGCTGGAAATTTAGGACGAATTTAACTTTGTAAATGCCAAGTCGGCGGGTATTCACAGCAAGCGGCGAAGAGTGATCAACAACAACAGCAACAACAACCCGTGTTGGATCTCGCAATGAAGCTAGTAGTACTGCTTGTTATTAAATTCACTCAAAGTGCCCAGCCTTAGTAAAGGGGCCTATAAAATAATATTTTATAAATAAATATTAATAATTTATTACTTACAGACATCGATGTTTCATGCTTACGCAATCTTCAGTGCAGGAAGCTAATTCCCAACGGTCGGGAATTTATATTCTAAAATTTATCCGACCTTTATTTTTTTCCGTGCGAAATAGAGACGATATGATGGTGCCACTCTACACAGTGAAGAAAGACACCATCATGCGTATGTGTGAATTTTATCACGACCTTTCTGCACGTTAGTCACTGTCTGTCGGTCGCCGAGTGAGGTTTTACACAACGTGTTCATCGGATTACCGATTCTCTCAATATGACTGAACGTGTTGAGCAAAGTTATTGCATCAAATTTTGTCAAAAGCTTGGTGATTATCAAAGCAAAACAATTCGTAAGATTCAGTAGGTGTTTGGAGAAGATGCGATGGGTGTAACACACATTAAGGAGTGATTCACCCGATTCAAAAATGGCCGCACATAAGCGGAGATTGACCAGCGTTCTGGCAGGCCCCAAACTGCAGCCGTTGTTGAGAGACTGCGACATTTGCTGATGTCATTCAACCGTGCGGGAGATCGCCCAAAAGGTCGGAGTGAGTAAAGATTCCGCACATGCAATTTTGCGTGAGTGGATGCGAAATTTGTGCCCAAGTTGTTGTCGCAAGAACAATAGGACCGCCGATTTCAAGTTGCACAGGACCTTCTGGAAAACTGGGTTTCTGAATACCGTGATAACTGGAGATGAGTCATGGGTGTACGGGTACGACCCACAAACAAAAAGACAGTCGTCGCAATGAAAGCATCCCGAGTCTCCAAGGCCAAAAAAAGCGCGACAGATGCGAAGCAAAATCAAGATGATGCTGACTGTCTTCTTTGATATTAGTGGAATTGTGCATCACGAATATGCACTGGAAAGACAAACAGTGACAAAGGAGTACTATCAATATGTTCTCCAGCGTCTCTGTGATGCAGTTCGGCACAAAAGACCAGACACTTTGACGGCGAAAAACTGGCACCACGACAACGCCCCCCCACACATTCATCCCAATTGATCCAACATTTCTTGGCCAAACATGGAATTCCAATCGTTCGCCAACCTCCCTACTCTCCAAACATGGCTCCTTGCGACTTCTGGTTGTTTCGAAAATTGAAGACGCCACTGAAAGGTTCCCGTTTTGAGACTAGAGAAGAGATAATGCGGAACGCAATGGCGGAGATGAACACCATTCGAAAAGAAAACTTCCAGAGGTGTTAACGGCAGTGGATGGATCGGTGGGCTAAGTGTATGTAAGGACAAGGGGCCTACTTTGAATGGGATTAGGGTCCCAACCCTGTCAGGTATTTGAAATATTATTTCATGTATCCACATAAAATGTTATAAGGAGATATAATCTTTTATGTATCAATTTTCAGTATTTACTTCAACAGTGCTCAATACGTGAGTAGAGCTAGGTAGTAAGTTATGAAAATATATTTATGGCAATTAAGCTACACAGAGGCTTCTGCGTTTAATCCTCGTAGGAAATCGTCAGGCTAAAATGCATGGAGTTTGTGTTGCCGGGTGTTTTTTTATATATACACGCGGTGTTTAGTCTAGCTAGTTAACCAATCAGATTTTGGTAAAGGTTTTTATGCTTCAACCTTTTAATATGTTCAAATATTTATTCATGGTGTTTGGTTTGGTTGTTTTGTAGAGCAAAACTGTTTTTGTTTTTAGCTTTGCAGAAGATGATTGAGTTTTGCAAAGGGGAAGGTAAAACAATAACATCAATGTTTGGTGCATCTTCAGTCAGGAGGCCAGTATCTTCAGACATCCTGATCTGGTAAGACTAGTTAGAGAGATAGAGATATAAAGAGATAGAGCGATGAAGAAATATAGATAGAAGCGTTCTCGTTAATAGTAGATTAAGTAACGAAACCCACAATAGAATACTCTCCCTGTAGAGCTTCGCCACATAATTGAGAACAGAACAGAGAATCTTCACTTCATTATTCATTTTTTAACCTTTTAATTTTTGTTATTTCATTTACGTAAAAAGTTGAGTTTGTCTAAAAACAATATTTGCGTCTGGATCATCATATTGAATTTTCTTCTTCGTTAAGCTGCGTATATAGGATAACCCACATTAAGTGTCGTTCATG